>PVJC01014099.1:0-36904 GCA_004026665.1 Murina feae | reverse complement strand
GGTGCCCTGCAAGGGGCCTGGGAAGCCCACCAAGCAGGCCACTGACCCCCCACCACCTCTTTCCCGCTCCCCGTCCCGCCACCTTGCTTTCCCGCTCCCCGGTGCCCTGCAAGGGGCTGGGAAGCCCATCAAGCAGGCTGCTGACTCCCCGCTGCCTCTTTCCTGCTCCCCAGTGCCCTGCAAGGGGCCTGGGCAGCCGCCAAGCAGGCCGCCGACACCCAGCCACCTCTTACCTGCTTCCTGGTTCCCCTCAAAGGGCCTGAGGAGCCACCAAGCAGGCCCCCGACCCCCATCGCCTCTTTCCCACTCCCCAGTGCCCCTCAAAGGGCCTGGAGAGCCGCCAAGCAGGCCACCAACCCTGCCGCCTCTTTTTTACTCACGGGTCCTGGGTCCTGTGCTGTTCCGCCCTGCAGCTGCTCTGTGCATTTGGGAGGTCCCTCAGCCCAGCCTGCACCCTCTCACAGTCTGGGACCCCTCTGGGGATGTCTACCTGCTGGTGTGCCTGACCAGCCTGGGTGAGGGGCTGATGGCTGTCTCCAGGCTGGCCAAGCCTCCCAGTAACGTCCCTCACCCCATTGGGTTGTGACCAGCGTGGGTGACAGGCTGATTGGCACTTTCAGGCTTTAAGGCTGCCCACAGCTCCCATTGACCCAATGTCCCAGCAAGGCTGGCTGGACGCAGGTTCTGGGGTTTGTTTATCTTCTATAATTGATACACTGTTCCTTTAAGCTGAGGCCTCTTAGTAACGAAGTCTCCTCTCTGCTTCACCTCATGGCGTTTATAACGAGAAAATGTTCCTCTTAGTGGTGAGGCCAGGTCTGCTGTTTCCTTCAGCTCCTGAGGATTCTATGGATGATATTTTGTTGCATACATGTGTTTTGCTTGAGCCAGTTTAAGCGGAGTGGGCTGCAGTTTCACTTTCACTCCTGCTGCAATGGAAGCTGCCATTTACTCAGGTCTGTGAGTGGCGGCCTCCATGGTGGCTGGGCTAATTTGCATACAGTTGCTCTGATTGGCTGGTGGGCATGGTTTACCCATCCCAAAGAAATGGTTAATTTTAATATTACGCCTTTATTAGTTTAGATAATTCCTTAAGAAGTATATTGTAACTTTTAAATATAGTGAAAAATCAGGTGTGAGCAGCTTTAATAATTTTGATACATTATAAAGAGATTGACTTGCTCCTCAAAAAGGGTTAATTGTGATTAATACTTTGAAACTAGTAGTTTAACAATGAAAGCATCATTGTTAGATCAAATCTTTTATGGAAGAAGAATTACGGTGCTAGTTAATTACAACAAGAGTCGCGTCGTGTATTCATTAGCACTAACTGCTTCAAACGTCTTAGTGTTAAGATCATAGATTTTATTCCTAGTTTTGTCAGAAATCTATTAATAGGCAACCTAACTTTCTAAATATTGTGACTTCAAACACTCTGCTGAAAATATAAAAACCTGGGGCTGGGTGAGAAGGGTGAAGAGTTTCAGCAAAGATAAAAAAGAAAGATTCATGGGCACAAACAGTATGGTGGTTGCCAGAGGGAAGAGGGGGTGAAGGAGATGGAAGAAGTAAAGGAGGGACTTGGGGTGGTAAGCACACAATACAATATGCTGATTATGTATTATAGAATTATATACTGAAAACCTGGGTAACTTTATTAACCATTATCACCCCAGGAAGTTAAATTTAAAATGTATATATACCAATAACCATAGGAACTGCCTTCCTCACTGGGGATGTTGAGCTTTAAAGTCTTTACATAAAGGAAATCAATATGTGTTTATGTTTTTTTTATAAATAAGAAACAAGAAATGCAGTATTTATTTCTATTGAGCTATTGCATCTGTCTTCTCTGGGTAGAACCCCTTAAAGAAAGTTCCAAAATGAAAGAAAACACAGAAAAGCAGTATATAAACAGTCAAGGAGGGGAAGAAAAAGAAATATGTGAACAAATAACATAAATATTTATATTGCAACTGAGAAAGTTTGTATAGATATATTTTGTATATATATGTATGTATGTATACCTATATACTGAGTGGCCAAATTATTATGACCACCACCTGATGTTTGTAGGCAAATTAGCTATAATTTTGCACTAAAGTTGCTAGAGGGCCAGACCATTATAAATAGGGACTAGGGAAGCAGGTTGTTTACCACTATAGTAGAAGTGATTTTTTTCTGAAGATATGGTTAAACAATGCGATTTAACAGCCTGTGAACGTGGGATGGAGATATATATTCGGATTATTATGACCACCTGACGTTTGTAGGCAAATTAGCCATACACTGCATTGTATGGGATGTGGAAGCCGAAGGCCTGTTCGAACACCTTTGCTGTCTCCAAGATAAAACGTCTTCAATTCACACAGGAACACAAGGATTGGACAGTTGAGCATTGGAAAAAAGTCATGTGGTCCGATGAATCACATTTCTAGTTGCAGAGTGAGAATTTGGCAGAAACAGCATGAAAGCATGCACCCCACATGCATAAGTACAACCCTTCAAGCTGGTGGGGGCAGTGTTATGATTTGGGACATGTTTTTCTGGCATTATTTGGGCCCTGTAATTTGTGAGGAACAATGTCTGAATAGCACAACATACCTAAGTATCGTTGCTGATCAGGTTCATCCTATCATGTTGATGGTGTATCCCAATGGAGATGGCTTCTTCCAACAAGACAATGTGCCATGCCACGGTGTTTGTATTGTGCAGGAGTGGTTTCAAGAACATGAGGGAGACTTTACCTTGCTTAGGTGGCCCCCACAATCACCAGATCTCAACCCAATTGAGCATTTGTGGGACGAAGTTAAAAGAGCCATCAGGCAGCTGGTTCCACAGCCATCAAATCTCACAGAATTGGACAGTGCTATTCATCAGGCATGGTGTCAGATTCCTCTCATCATCTTTCAACATCTCATAGAGTCAATGCCAAGAAGAATCACCGCAGTATTGAAGGCTGGCCCAACGAAGTACTGATGGGGTGGTCATAATAATCTGGCCACTCAGTGTGTGTGTATATATACATATCCCATATTCAAAGGCTGTTAAATCGTGTTGTTTACCCAAATCTTCAGAAAAAAAATCACATCTACTCTTGTGGTAAACAACCTGCTTCCATATTTATAATGATCTGGCCCTCTCGCAACTTCAGTGCAAAATTATGGCTAATTTGCCTACAAATGTCAGGTGGTCATAATAATCTGACCACTAAGTGTATACACACACACACACACACACACACACACACACACACACACAACTATGAATACACGTTGGACAATTATGTGTGAAATCTTCATCATGACCATTTTCACTGAACAACTCTGCTGTGAGTGGAGGATTTTCTGAACTGAAATTGTTATTTACTCAATGTGGTGCATGAAGCAATTCAAGGCTTTCATTCCACTTCACTGGAAATAAAGATTCACTATATTAGCATTCTCTAGACACTTATGTGGTGTGAAATTATGTCCCTCAATTACAAATTCTTCCAGCTTTCTCTCTCTTTCCTTCTTTATTTTCAAGTCTCATTTCAAATACTCCACAAAATATTTGACCTCACTTGGTATAAAAGCAGCAAACCTCTGTTCCTTCATTTTCCCACCTCTACATGGTGACAATAACACTTGCCTCACTCATAAAGATATTGTGAGGCATAATATTTTGTAAAGCACTTCCAAAACCTTATATCTGAGGGCTAATGGAAATAACTCTATTGCCATCTATTCTTCCAGTTCCTCTCAAGTTGGCCTTTTCCTTTTTTATTTGTTTGTTGTTTGGGTGTTAAGAAAAAATATTGTTTTGTTATTGAATGTTAACGCTTAGCTTTGTTTCCTTCAACTTCTTTCCACTTCTCTCTGGTTCCATTACCATGGACTCGAAGATTGCTTCCAAGAACCCACACGGACTTATTCAAATGGTGTGTTTTATAGCAGAAGCATCAGATATTGTCTAATATTACAACCAAGGACCCTCCCAAATGCAATTCATAACATAAGGCTTCACAATGGCCTTACTGGATGGACACTGTGGCCACTACATGACCTTATACCTTTGATCTCTATCTACCAGTCCTACATGTGTACTAATTAAATATATCCTCTCTTTTATTACATTATGAACACCCTTGAGGGAAGGACCTGGGTCTATCTCCAAAGTACCTAGCACAGTTTTCTCCTCCTAGTAATTACTTAATAAGTGATTGAAAGTAATTAAAACTAAACTTAATGCTTCCTAAGCTAGTGACACTGTGGACGTTTTTGGAGCCAAATTGGACTGAGCCTAGCAGTGCTTCTACGCATTACTTCCAAACTCAAAGTGATCAGGTGCTGAGAACGGCTCGACAAAGCTCTAGGAATTGACCTGGATGTTTTCTTATGTGTCTGCAAGCCACATGCTGACTGAACTTCTGTCTTTGGAGCTGCTAGTGGAGGACTCCGTTGTAAGATTTAAAGACATGAGCCCCTTTTCTATCTACTACGAAACCATTTCTTCAGAAAGGTACTTGTAGAATGAATCAAAAGATGAAGGAGCAAGTGAAGAGAGGAGTACATGAACTACGCAATGAAAGGATGATGTTGAGTGATTAGTTAGCTAGAGAGGCCTTGAAGTTGAACAGACCCAAGTTTATGCTCTGGCTGTGCAACTTACTAGCTGTGTTACATTGAACAACTTCTCTAATGCTCTGTGTTCTCATCCTCAAAATAATACTTTCCTTGGAGAGCTGTGTTGATAGTTTTACTGTAAATAATACTAACATATGCCAGAAGCTAAGCAAATGGCATTGTTATTATTATGGAAAAAAACAAACCATGAAAAATTATAAAAATGAACAATTGAAGAGTCACCTTAACCAAAGCAACAGTGAAAACTTACCTATTGAAAAATAGTAACAGCAGGAAGTTTTTATCAGTGACTAGTCAGGAACTCACAGCTTTTTCTCTGTCCTACCTCACTCTTAATTGGGTTTGGAGAATGAAGCCGTTGGTAGAAGAATTACAAAATCAAGAATATAAAACCACTGAGTTTGAATAAAAGGATTTTCAATTTTCTCATGGGAGCACACAGTGAAAAGAATGAACTCTAGATTTTACAAGTCCTTTGATTATCTAGCCAGTTTTAGTTAAACAGGAGAAGAAAGGAGTGCAATGAGGCAAACATTTGATCTAATAAAATGTCCATATCTTATTCCTATGGGTTCTTACGTTTTCTTCCAGAATTCTGGAAGAAGGGCATTTCCCAGACACTGAGACCTGCCTCTTCCATCCTCGGGTAGTCCTCCAGTTTATTTTTAAGAAAGTAAATTGGAGGAATACTGAAGAATACATTCTAGATGCAAATAGTTTTTCAGACATCTCAGAAGCATATGATCACAAAATACCTGCAAAATACAATCATAAATCACAATAGAAGCAGAGCCTTATAGCTGCCTTTTCCTCTTCACTGTCTGAAGAACAAAGTCACAGGAAAATTAAAGATACAGACAGAATGTGGGATGGATAGGCAGTAATAGTCTGACAGATGAGAACTATCATTAGTGAAATCCTATCATAGGAGAGCTTCCCGGAGTGGAGAATATCAAACTTAATGCTTCAAAGGAGATTAAAAACATATTTGAAGTGACAGTTCCTGATCAATCAGTCAAATAAAGAGGTGAAGACTTGCCAGTGTGGAGAAACACGAAATCTTTTAGTTTGTCTGAACCTACCTGAGCTAATACAAATATTTATTCCATTTCCAAACCGAATAAATAGATCTTAGAATGCTAAGATCACATAACTCACTGTAATAAGAGATTGGACAAGTAAATGGGGCAACATAGTTCAGAAAAGCAATGCCATTTTTTAATTATATGTATGTTTAATAGTGGACATTTTGAAGTGACTGGGACATGAGCTAAGTGATTTGGGGAAGTCCTGAGTCAGTGGCACTTCAAGAGGCTTTTCTTCAGTTACATTCTTAGTACGTTGCTAACATTTAGGTGGAAATGATTAGTTGGTAGGCTATAATTAATGGTTATATTCTGGGCCAGCCTGTTTTTCTTTCCCTTTTTTGTGAATGTGTGTAATGAGAGGAATTTGAAAAAGACTTCTAGCCTGTTGTAAAAATAATCAACTCATTTAGCCTAAAAATATATCATGCAAGTTGATATTTGAAAAGTACTTGGAGGTACACTCAATTTTTTGTCTCTCCAGAAAGCAAAACAGTATTCATAGTCTAGCTGGCTTAGCTCAGTGATTGAGCATCAACCTATGAACCAGTAGATCACAGTTCGATTCCCGGTCAGGGCACATTGCCCAGGTTGCAGGCTTGATCCCCAGTGTGGGGAGGCGGCCAATCAATGATCTCTGTCGTCATTGATGTTTCTATCTCTCACTCCCTCTCCCTTTCTCTCTGAAATTGATAAAAATGTATTTTTTAAAAACAGTATTCATAGATTTTTCCTTAATGCTTAATTCTGGAATAATAAAATTTTAATTCTCTAAATTATATCTCTTAGCAAGTGAACTAGGCCATTCAATCAATGCAAACTTTCCCATTATTTTAGCTCTTCTCTGATTTTCTACAACATTTACAAATCTGCACTTTGCCTTCCATTGACTGACTATATTCTGGACTATGTTGCTCTCTTGTTTGTTGAGGCTATCGCTTTGATTTTTTTCTTTGTGTGCTTGGTGGATATAATATTATAAACTCGTGGTTGCCATGACCATAACGTTCACTTGTTGATATCATCTGAAACAGTTCAGTACTTACTACATACTCATTGGCTTGACTTGAATAAAATGTCTAAAAAGGATTTGAAAGGTCCTATGTCCATTTCTTCGTTTTCAGGATCACACATCAACCTAGAGAGGTAAAATCAGTCCTTTGATGAAACTCCAGGACAAAGTTGTTTCCACCAGCTCTAAAGACAGTCCTGCCTAACATCAAAAGTAATTACTGACAGGAAATTATGTCTGTGTAGACATAGATAGGTAGGTGAGTGGATGGATAGATGTGCAATCTGTGGGGAAGGCTCCGTTTCCCCGCCTGCTGTGGGGATGCGGGCTTCTGGCAACATCTGGAGAAAAGGAATTCTCTGAGACTTGCAGAAGAGGATGAGATACTGTAGAAAGCTTTGTTTCCGTGGAATTACACCCCTGGGTTTCCAAGGTCTCATTTCCCTTTGTCTTGCTAAGGAAAAAGTGTGACTGTAACTTCAGCAGCGCTGGGATCAAAGCCTTGCGCAGAGTTTCCATTCCAAATTTGCACAATCCAACCCAGCACCAGGCTGGCTTCGTTTGTGTTCCCAGTTGCAGTCCATCAGTCCATTGCGTGTAGAGTCCGCAGGGCCACGTGACGGTGGAGGGAATGTGGGTGAATGCAAGGAGGTAGGAGCAAAACCAAAGGAACCAGAGCGCCCAGGGAGAGCGCCCAGAGTGTGAGCTCCTTTGTTTGGGGGATTATGTGTCCCCACATTTTCGCAGGCTTGCCTGGCCCTGTCCCCTCTAGCCAATGATTTCTGTTCCCAGGTTTGACAGGCATCTTCCCTATGTCATCCTGACTTTCATGCGCACGCACCCATCTCCCTTTGGTGGATTCCTTCCTCCAGTGGTCTGTAGGGAGTGGGTCAGTGGCTCCCTGGGGAGTGTAAAGTTGCAGCTTCCTGGTGAAGCTGCCCAAATGGCCGTGCTTATAATGTCTGGCTTTTGCTCCTTTCCTATTATTAGGAACTAGCTAATTACAATGTTATCAGATGGATAGATAGATAGATAGATAGATAGGTAGATAGATAAAAAATCATTTATCTTTGTTTATCCAAAAATCTGCAAATGGCATTTGCTACATTAATATTATGTAGGAAATGTATATTATAAGGTTTCTTTCTACAGAATATTGGGGGGGGGGGAGAGATCAATAATTAGTGAAGAAAAGGTGAAAATATTCATGCATCTAGAAGGCAAGAACAACTATTAAGAACAGCATTTTGATTCTTGGCATGAGACTTTAAAGCCCAACATACAAAGTTTATTCTTCTTTTAATACAATGTTTTTAGTATAGCAATACTTTTCCACTCAAGAATTGTGTATATTATAGTAAATCTTAAATGTTCTCATCACAAAAGATGGTAACTATGTGAGGTGATGGATGTGTTAATTGACTTTATTGTGGTAATTATTTCATAATTTATATGTGTATCAAATAATCACATTGTACACCTTAAACTTACAAAATGTCATAATGTCAACTATAGCCCCATAAAACTGAGAAACCAGAACTGTGTACCTCAATGGGGTTCAAGGAGACTTCAAGTCACTCAAAACATGAGGATACCCAGTGACTATAAATTACTAAACTTCTAGCAATCGGTCTATTTTCCTGACATTTGGTTAAACTTTTATCATATATTAATTATTGTTTTAAGCAAAGGCCCCAAATTTCGCTGAGTTCACCAGCTCTAGCCGCCTACAAATATGTTTTGCTATAAATTACTGGCACTGTTTCTGTTGATATTCGGCATAATCAAACATTTGTAAGCATGCTGTCTTTTCAATCTGTTCAGCTGATGCACTTTACCTGATCTTTCATTAAAGTAATCAAAACACTTGCTGTGTCGCATCTAATGAATGTTGCATGTATGATTAAGTGCTTTCATTCATATTGCAAGTTTGATTTAATGTAATCTGCCTTTCAGACAGCCATTAGCCAGCTCCTACGTGAATTCGATTAATTGCCTGAATTCTTCCAGATGTCCATTAAGCATTACAGGAATTTCTATGTAGAAACAGCAGGGACTGTCTAGCACCAAACCAAACAATGAAATGTTATATTGCTGCCATGACTTACAAAAAGCTGGATTCATTTTCATTAATAAAACATCTGTACTTCTGCACAGCTATGCATTGAGATGCATTTATTTTATATGTTTATTTCTCTTATGACTGTAAATAGAAAGTTAAATAGAAGCACATTTACTGATATTAGGTAGGCCTGGGTTTTAGCAGATGCTGCTTAACAAAATAGCTCAATTTTTAAAGTTTATAGACGTCCTAAATAGAAAAAAAAGTTATAGACACCTGTTTGAAAAAGAATAAGAGAAGGCCTGAGATTATAGCAATATAAATAAAAGTGTTAAAATGGATGTTTGAGACTTATTTTCAAAATTGGTTTGAGCCCAGCCAGTGTGGCTCAGTGATTGAGTGTCGACCCATGAACCAGGTCACAGTTCGATTCCTGGTCAGGGCACATGCCAGGGTTGCCAGGGTTGGATCCCCAGTAACGGGTGTGCAAGAGGCAGCTGATCAATGATTCTCTCCCTTTCTCCAAAATCAATTAAAATATATATATATTTAAAAAGAGTGAGGAGCAAAATTGGTTTGATTGTCCCACATACTCCCTAACCATTGGCTCTTTAAGAGAAAATGGCAAATGTAGGGTGCTACTGGGGATATCTCTGGAATGATTGACTGTTGTTTTGAATAGCTTTTCTTTATTTAAAGATTTTTTTATTGATTTTTAGAGAGAAAGGAAGGGAGAGAGAGCGAGAGAAACATCAATGTGAGAGCGACACATCAACAGTCTGCCTCCTACATACCTCCTACCAGGGACTGAGCCTGCAATCTGATCATGTAACCTGACCTGGAATTGAACTGGCAACCCCTTGGTGCCTAGAACGAGGCCCAACCAACTGGGCAACACTGGCCAAGGCATTGAATAGCTTCCTTTTGGTTTTAGTTTTGTATTGTTGGTACTTAAAGAGTCGGGAAAGATGTAGCCTTGTGCAGCTCAGTGCATTCTACCACTTAATAAATGCTACTTACCTATCATTTGGCAAGGAACTGGAATGCTATTTATTGTCCCACACACACACACACAAAATCAACCTTCAATATATGTATATTTTGTATAGCAAAGAAAACCATTAACAAAATGGAAAAGACTACCTACTGAATTCGAGAAGATATTCATAATGATATATCTGATCAGTGGTTAATATCAAAATATACAAGGAAATACAGCTTAACACCAATTAAAACAATCCAATTAAAAATTGTGCAAAGGGCCCAAGCAGGTTGCTCAGTTGGTTGGAGCATCATCCCATACACCAAAAAGGTTGCAGGTTCTATTCCCAGTCAGGGCACATACCTTGGTTGTGGGCTCGATCCTCAGTTGGGACAAGTATGGGAGGCAACCAATTGCTGTTTCTCGCTTTCTCTCTCTGTGGGTGTCTATCTCAAAAAATCAATAAAACATATCCTTGGGTGAGGATTTAAAAAAAAAAAAAAAAACAGTGAGCAGAGGATCTGGATATGTCTCCCAAGAGGACATGTAAATAGATGGCCAACAGACATATGAAAAGGTGCTCAACAACACTAATCATCAGGAAAATACTCAGGAAGAATCCGAAAATCTGAAGAGACAGATTACAACTAAGCAAACTGAAGCAGTGATCAAAACACTCCCAACAAACAAAAGTCCTGGACTGGACAGCTTCACAGGGAAATTTTACCAAACATTTAAAAAAAAAATAACACCTATCCTTCTCCAACTATTCAAATAAATTCAAGAGGAGGAAAGACTCCTAAGAACATTTTATGAGGCCAAGGTTATCCTAATTCCAAAACAAGATAAAGACACTACAAAGAAAGAAAATTATATGCCATTATCTCTGATTAACATAGATGCTAAGTTCCTCAACAAAATATTAGCACATCTAATCAGCAATATATTAAAAAGATCATACAACATGACCAAATGGGATTTATTTAAGGGATGCAAGGTTGGTACAGTATCAGCAAATCAATACTTGTGAACACTACATAAAAAAATAAAGGATAAAGCCCTGCTGGCATGGCCCAGTGGTTGAGCATCACACTATGAACCAAGAGGTCATAGTTCAATTTCCACTCAAGAGGGCATATGCCAGGGTGCGGGCTCAAGTTCCAGTGTCTTTGGGGGGAAGAGGGAGAAGGGACATGTAGGAGGCAGCCAATCAATTATTCTCTCTCATTGATGTTTCTATCTCTCACTCTCTCTTCCTCTCTGAAATCAATAAAAACATTTTTTTAAAAAATGTGGTTTATCTAAAAAAGGAAAGTTAAAAACAATTCCATTTACAATTGAATGATTAAAAAATTACATACCTGAGAATAAATTTAACCAATGATGTAAAAGACCTGTACTTGAAATTTTAAGGCATTGAAGAAATAAATTGAAGAAAATACAAATAAATGGAAGCATATACCATGTTCATGGATAAGAATTAACATCATTAAAATGACCATACTACCAAAAGCAATCTATGGATTCAACCCAATTCCTATCAAGATACCAATAGCATATTTCACAGAACTAAAACAAATATTCTAAAAATTTACATGGAACCACAAAAGACCCCAAATATCAACAGTAATCTTGATAAAGAATAACAAAGTTGAAGGAATCACATCGCCTGATATCAAACTATACTACAAGGTCATAGTAATCAAAACAGCATGGTACTGGCATAAAAACAGGCATATAGATCAATTAATATTGACTATATGGAGGCAAGAGCATACAATGGGGTAAAGATAGTATAGTCAATAAATGGTGTTGGTAACATTGGACATATAGATGCAAAAAAAGAAGAAAAATAAACTATACCGCCTTTTTACACCATATATAAGAATAAACTGAAAATATATTAAAGACTTAAGTGTCAAACTGAAACCATAAAAATCCTAAAAGAAAATATAGGCAGTAATATCTCAGACATTTCTCGTAGCAATATTTTTTCTGATATGTCTCTTCTGGCAAGGGAAACAAAAGAAAAAAATAAACAAATAGGACTACACCAAACTAAAAACTTTTTGCACAGCAAAGGAAAACCATCCACAAAATGAAAAGACAACCCACTTAATAGGAAAATATACTCACCAATGGTATAATTTGATATGGGGTTAAAACCCAAAATTTATAAAGAACTTATACAACTTGTCCAGCCAGTGTTGCTCAATGGTTGAGCATTGACCTATGACCAGGAGGTCATAGTTTGATTCTCAGTCAGGGCACATGCGGGCCCTATCTCCAGTAGGGGCCATGAAGGAGGCACCTGATTAATGATTCTCATCATTGATGTTTTTATCCCTCTCTCTCTGAAAAAAAAAATTTTTTTTAAAAAGGACTTCTACAACTCAACACCAGAAAAAACAAACAATCCAATGAAAACATGGGCAAAGGACCTGAATAGACTCTTCTCCAAAGAGGATATACAGATGACCTATGGACATATGAAAAGATGCTCAACATCATTAATCATCAGAGATGCATATTAAAAGCACAGTGAGATGTCACCTCACATCTGTCAGAATGGCTATCGTCAACAAATCAACAAACAACAAGTGCTGGCAAGAATGTGGAGAAAGAGAGAACCAAGATGGCAGCATGAGGTATATACCTAAATGCGCAGCCTCCACAACTACATTATAAAAATACAGCTATAAAGATAAACAGCCATCCTCCAGAAACAAGGGAGGGGAAGCTTTACAACTAGAAGGCAAGAGAAGGAGTGCATTGAGACTGAGTAGAAGTTCCCGGCGCCAAAACTGAGAGGTATGGACGCGCGCTAATCAGAGGCAGCTCAGGTGAAAGGGTGGTGGCGGCAGCTCCTGGGTCCGCGGCTTGGAAGGAGATTATAAACTCCGGGGTCGCACTGAATGTGATGCAGGCTGTCGGGCAACAGGGCAGAAGACCAGTGGCATTCTAGCGGAGCTTTTCGCAGTGATCACTGACGCAGAGACTTGGGGACTCAGGGGCACGCAGACACCAAAGCCCAGAGAAACCGCGGAGTCGGTGGAGGGGTAGCCATTATGGATTGCTCCACCCCAGTGATTCTGAGACTCCGCCCCACCCAACTTACAACCCTGCCCAAGCTGTGCACCTGCCTACCTGCAGCCTAACCTAACAGACTGCAGCTGGGACAGAACCCCAAAAGTTCCAAACCCCAAACAATGAGGAGAATGGCCTGCAGGTCATTTCCTCCCAGTGATACCTCCCAGTGATAACTACAACAAGACTGTGCACCCAGTCTTCAAAGGCATACAACAAGAGTGTCCACCCCAGGTGATTGGGGAGGCTGAATCACTGGGCCCTATAGGACACCTAGCACAGAAAGCCACTCTATCAACGCAGAGAAGCAGCCAAAATGCAGAGACAAAGAAACAGATCACAAATGACAGAAATGGAGGAAAGCAAACTACTGGATATAGAGTTCAGAACTACGCTTTAAGGTTTTTCAAGAATTTTCCAGAATCTGCCAATAAACTTAGTAATATTATACAGAGCTCCAACAGCAGACTAGAGGTTTGCAATAATCAAGTCAAAGATTTGAAACATGAAAAAGCAAAGGGCACCCAATTGGAAGAGAAAAAAGAAAAAATCCAGAAGTGTGAAGATAGTGTAAGGAGCATCTGGGACAACTTTAAGCATACCAACATCAGAATTATAGGGGTACCAGAAGAAGAGAGAGAGCAAGAGATTGAAAACCTATTTGAAGAAATAATGACAGAAAACTTCCCCTACCTGGTGAAAGAAATAGACTTCCAAGTCCAGGAAGCACAGAGACTCCAAACAAAAGGAATCCAAGGAGGACCACACCAAGACACATCATAATTAAAATGCCAAGGGCAAAAGACAAAGAGAGAGTCTTAAAAGCAGCAAAAGAAAAGCAGTTAGTTACCTACAAGGGAGTACCCATATGACTGTCAGCTGATTACTCAACCGAAACCATGCAGGCCAGAAGGGAGTGGCAAGAAATATTCAAAGTGATGAATAGCAAGAACCTACAACCACGATTACTCTACCCAGCAAGGCTATCATGTAAAATTGATGGTCAGATAAAGAGCTTCACAGACAAGAAAAAACTAAAGGAGTACATCACTACCAACCCAGGATAATTTGAAATGCTAAAGGGCATTCTTTAAGAAGAGGAAGAAGAAGAAAAAGGTAAAAATAAAAAGTTGAACAACAAAGTGACAACAAATACATATCTATCAACAAGTGAATATAACAAGTCAATAGAAATATCTGATGAACAGAATAAACTGGTGAACAGAATAGAAGTAAGGGCATAGAAAGAGAATGGACTGACAATCCTCAGGGGGAAGAGGACATGAGGGGTATGGGAAGAGACTGAACAAAAACCTTACATTTATGGATGAAGACAGTGGTGGGGGTAAGGATATGGAGTGGAGTGGGGACCAGGTGGAGGGGAGCTATGGGGGTTAAAAAAAAGGAACATCTGTAATAATCTGAACAATAAAGATTTAATAAAAAATAAAAAATAAAAATAAAAAGAATGTGGAGAAAAGGGAATGCTCGTGCACACTGGTGGGAATGCAAACTGGTGCAGCCACTATGGAGAATGGTACAGAGTTTCCTCAAAAAATTAAAAAGAAAACTGCCTTTTGACCCAGTTATTCCACTTCTGGGAATATAGTTTAAACCTGAAACACTGATTCTAAAAAAATAGATGCATCCCTATGTTTATTGCAGCATTACCTAATCTAATAAAAGCGTAATATTGAAATTGACCATTTCTTTGGGACGCCTAAGCCACATCCACCAGCCAATCAGAGCAGCTGTATGCAAATTAACCCAGCCAAGATGGAGGCCGGCAGTCACGAAGCTGCTAGAGTAAACAGGCAGCTTCTATTGCAGCAGGAGTAAAATGGTTTGCTGCCTGGACCCCTCTGTGCTCCAGGCAACAATGTATTTGCAACATTGTCTCAATTATAGAAGCCTCTAGCTGAAGCAGACAGGAGGCTTCGTTACCTGCCTAGGCCTCGGCTTAAAGGAACAGTGTATCAATTATAGAAGATAAATAAACCCCAGAAACCTGCTACCAGCCAGCCTTGCTGGGACATTGGGTCAATGGGAGCTGTGGGCAGCCTGGAAGCCTGAAAACAGCCCTCAGTCCGTCACCCATGCTGGCCACACCCCAATGAGGTGAGGGATCCCACTGGGGGGTTTACCAGCCTGCAAACAGTCATCAGCCCCTCACCCAGGCTGGCCAGGTACCCCAGTAGGGGCCCAAAACCTGAAGGGGCTGTGGGCAGCCTAAAAATGGCCCTCAGCCCATCACCCAGGCTGGCCACACCCCAATGGGGTGAGGGTCCACACTGGGGGACTTGGCCAACCTGCAAACAGCCATCAGCCCCTCACCCAGGCTGACCAGGCACGCCAGCAGGTGGACATCCCCAGAGGGGTTCCAGACTGTGAGAGGGCACAGGTCTGGCTGAGGGACCTCCCAAGTGCACAAATTTTTGTGCACCGGCCCCTAGTTTATAACAGCCAAGATTTGGAAGCAGCCCAAGTGTCCATCAGTAAATGAGCAGATTAAAAAGCTGTGCTACATCTATGCAGTGGAATATTACTCAGCCATAAAAAATGAGAAAATCTTACCTTTTTGTGATGGACCTGGAGAGTATTATACTAAGTGAAATAAGCCAGTCAGAGAAAGAAAAATACCATATGATTTCACTTATATGTGGAATCTAATTAACAAAATAAACAAACAAAATAGAAATAGGCACATAGATAAAGAGAAGAGACTTATAGCTATTAGAAGGGTGAGTTTGGGGGAACTGGGTGAAAAAGGTGAAGGGATTAAGTAAAAAACAAAGCAAAACAAAACTAACACTCATAGACACAGACAATATGGTGATTACCAGAGGGAAAGGCCGGTAGGAGGAAGTAGAAGAAGCTAAAGGGAGGATAAATGGTGATAGAGTTTTGACTTTGGATGGTGAACATACAGATGATGTATTATAGAATTGTACATCTGAAACCTATATAATTTAATAACCAGTATCATCCCAATAAATTCAATAAAAATTCAAAATAAATGGAGCTGACTAAATATTGTTTCTTTCAGTATTTGTGATGGACAGCTAAATCTAAGAACTTTTCCTTGGTGTATAAGTGAATGTCACCAATATTCCCTATACCCCATTCACAACAAATGTGAGGAGGAAGTTCCTTAGCTTCTGAGCTGAAGAAATAATAATAATAAATATTATAAATTTCCAACTAATTAAAAATGAAATGCAGCCAGCTAAGTCCAGCCATTTTTAATTTACAATATTGCTTTTCTTCAGAAGCAAATGTGGACAAGTCACAACTTCTTTTGATGCCTGAGGGATTGAAGAAATTAAATCAGCAGGATTGGCTATTGATGTTTTCTAGCAAATGTTTTGAAATCTCTGCCTTTCATCCATCTTGCAAGAAAACAGGATTGCTTTGTGAGCTTTCAAAGATAATTCCTTTAATAAATCCTTATTTGTATGTTGAAAACTTCCAATGGTTAGGTTTCTGTAACAATCTCTACATCAGGGGTAAATGTTGCCTGCAGGCAGACTCCCAATTTTTGTCCAAGTGTCATCACTCTTAGTCTGAAACTGGGGCTAACTAACACTACAACAGATTAAACCCACCTTCTGTTCAGCCTCTTTTCACAAGATTTCTTTGTTACATTGTTTGCAAGGCAAATTTCAGGACAGGCTGTTTGCTTTCCTGGTGATCAGCACTTAATGAGATAAAGCACAATCATAAGCAGTGGCTGTCCCACGTCCATGCTTTGAGACCTGCCCCTCTAACTGGTGTGAAAAAAAGAGAGAGAGCAACTTGAGTTTCTAAAAATATGCTATTTGTCATATAGCAAACCAATCAGAGCTCCATCCAATAAAAACACAAGTTGAGTGTAGTCAGTAAAAAATGTAAATTCACAGAGATAATGCCACGTGCCCACACGTGAAAGGTGGGTTTGAGGGTGTAGGGAAGTTGACCCTGGTGTGAAGATTCTATGTAGAGCATCTATTTTCTCCAATAATTCTCACCACAATGATGACGCAAAGGTCATAGAAATGAGAAGATAACAACAAAACTGTCAGACTGTCCTCTTGGGAACATCATCATTCCAAGGGGTTTCTTTTTTTAAAGGAAGCATTCGTGACATTGGTTTAAAGCGTTGTTCTGAGGCATTCTCTTTTAAACTCCTGCTTAAGGGAGTAACTAATAATGTGTGTTGGCTGCTAACAAAGTCTGAAGTTCTCTCTCTCTCTCTCTCTCTCTCTCTCTCTCTCTCTCTCTCTCTCTCCCCCCTCCCCCCTTTTGTCTAGCCATTAGAGAAAAAGAATGATAAGCAGACTGGCTCTTATAGAAGAAAGAGAGAAGCTGAATAGCAATCAATAAACGGGCCTCCAGCTTTCCCCTGGGGAATAAACTAAGGGAGAGGGTCTAGGTAGCTTTGGGCTGTGGAAAGGGAGTTGGCCAGTATTAGAAGGTTTGAGGAACAGGCTGAGAGTCTGTGACCCGGTAGGACCTAGACTCTTTTTTCCACAAAATGTCTATCATTTTTGAATTAATGATTTATTTTAGATTGATATTTCCTAAAAGTTAAAAGTCCTAAGCAGAATAATCTTACATACATAAACCCTACTACTGGTCATGGAACTATATAGTTAGTGGTACATTTTATTGTTGTTGTTTTTTCACCCTATTAATGTAGAATAGTGCAAAAGTAAACATTATTTTAAAGATTCTAGTTTTTAGAATAACTACTTATCTAAACTAATAAAAGCGTAATATTGAACTTGATAGTTTCTTTGGGACACCTAAGCCATGCCCACCAGCCAATCAGAGCGGCTGTATGCAAATTAATCCAGCCAAGATGGAGGCTGGCAGGGCGGCTCTGCATTGGAAGCCTCCACAGCCAGCACAGCTGTGCCGGGTGTGTCAGCTCACTGGGGTGGGGGGGTCTGGCTTGGGGCCTCCTCAGGGTGTCCAAGAGCGCCTGTCCCAGGTCCACTGCATGGCTCCACCCCCCTAGGGGCATGCAGGAGCACAGGGGCTTCTGCGGAACATGCAGAAGCAGCCAACCTGAGTCTGCTGCCTGGCTCTGCCCCGGGGGCCTCCTAGGGGGCGTGCGGGAGCACCCATCCAGGGTCCACTGCCTTCGTCCGCCCCCCGCGGGCCTTCACAGGGCATGTGGGAGCGTCTGCTGCACAGTGCGGAGCATCCAAAGCCAGTCCACTGTCCAGCTCCACCCCGGGTGTGTTTGCTCAGCATCAGGGCCCCACCGAGGGATTCTGCACCAGGGTCCGCCCCTGGCTCACCACCCAGCTCTGCACCAGGTGTGTCCCCTCAGCAGTGGGGGCCCACAAGGTGTGTGTGATCGTGGGCTCTCCAGTGGGAAACGTCCAGGCCGGCACTCACCAGCCCTCCCACCCCCCAGTGCATGAACCCTGAAGGGGCTGTGGGCAGCCTGAAAATGGCCCTCAGCCCCTCACCCAGGCTGGCCAGGCATGCCAGCAGGTGGACATCCCCCCCTCCCCCGAGGTGTCCCAGACTGCAAGAGGGCACAGGCCGGGCTGCGTGACACCCCCCCTAAGTGCACAAATTTTTGTGCACCGGGCCCCTAGTCTAATTATATATATGTATAGATAGAACTAGATATAGACACATATATGTAATAAGTACACTGTTAGAAAAACTAATTCAGGTTTGTACATTACTTTTGTCAAAGTTAATGATTTATAAACTTTAAATAGCATGGTCTGTCTTTATTGAAGCAAAATATTTAAGAATAGTTGGTTGGAGTGTCACCTCATACACCAAAAAGGTTGCACGTTCAATTCACTTTGCTACTCACCCTCAAAGTTTCTAATTCACCAAGTTTGGGAGGATTCTGAGCATCTCCATTTTTTAAAAGCTCCATAGGTGAGTGTAATGTGCAGCCTGGGTTGAGAACTACTAACTTAAAGGAGCTTAAGTGTAGAAACTATGGTCATCATTGGGATCAATATTTTCATTAAAGAGTATAAACAAACTGGACAAATGAGTACTTCTCAAACCACTCCAGAATCTCTGAGTCACTACAGAAATCAGGGTTGCTGAGGAGACTTGAGAAGATGGTGGTGTAGGTAAATGTCTGTCCTCACGCCTCCTACAATCACAACAAAAGTACAGCTAAAACACAGAGCAGCCATCACCTAGAACCACTGGAAAGCTGCCTGGATGGAGGTCCTACAACTAGAGAGGAAAAGAAGAAAGCAGGGTATGGGCTGGTCTGGCATCCACATGTCCGCTTTTTTAATCGGGAGGGTGATCATTTCTGCAGAGGGTGCCTGGAGGAGCAAGGAGTCCCAGCCCAGGCCCCTAGAGCTGGGAGGAGAAGTCCCCGCAACTTCGGGCTGTGAAAACCAGTGCGGGAGCTTCCGGCGCTGGGGATTCAAAGGAGTAGCGGGTGGGCCCTGCGGTGCTGTGTGATCACCACGGACGCAATCCGGAGCCTCTGTGCGAAGCTGCGGTCTCTGGCGGTCACCTTGGACAGCGAAACCGCACGGCTGCAGCGCGCGCTGGAGAGGGAAGACAGCAACTTTGAAGGTTATGCAATGAGAATTTTACATGACCTGGATTCAGAAGTTCGGACTCTAAAGGCTTTTGCAGCACGGATCAAATATTGGCTTTCTATGCTAATGTATGAAGAGGAAAAATTGTCTAAAGCAGGTGAGCTTTAATGAACAAATGTATATTTTCTCTGAGTTTGAAGAGGATGTGTGGATTTTTTTTAAAAAATTAATATGAAGAAAGTAAGTACAGTTCTCACAAATATTAATCAGTCAAATTTTTAAAAACCCTCATTCTTAAAAAGGTGCAAATGCAAAATTTAGGAAAATAACTAAAACCATGAGAAGAATGTTTACCAACAAGTTCATTAATTATTTTGGATTTGAAACTTGGTTTTGCTTTTTAATAGTGATAAAAATGATGCAGTATTAGGAAAGTTCTGGAAAATGCTGTCAATTTTGCTTTAAAATGAGAATCTGGTGTTTCTGTAGTTTATTGTTTTCAAATAAAACTTCATAAGTATTTTTGGACTTTTTGAAAACAAAAAACAAATAAACAGTGTGGATTGCGGCTCAGTGACACAGAGGCTGCTGGAAACCCAGCTGTTCCTCTTAAAAGGCCGACACCACAAACTATACTTACAATGTGCTGCTTCCTCTGAGCTCCAGCACCAGGGTGAGGCTCTGGGGAACACAGACACATACGATGAGTAACTAGATTGTCTGGCATCGGGGCAGGAACTCAGGGATGGCTTTCTCCCAGATGGAGGTGCTTGCACGGATTATTGTTCCTAGGCTGGGACCTCCTCGGTCACAGGGCTGACTGGCAGTCATTTCTGTTTGCTCTGCCCTGGTGATTCTGTAAGTTCCCATTTCATCCAGTTTGCAACCCCACCCAAGCTGTGTGCAGCAGCTTTTGCATATGAATAGCCTGTCCTTGCTCAGACTAGAGTCTCTCAAGCAAGGTGGAGCTGGTTCAGGGAGCACCAAACCTGTCAATAGAAGGCCAAAGATCCAGCACCAGTACCAGTCTGCCTTGCTTTGTGACATCTGGGCACTTCCAAACTTGACACAAAGAGGAGGAATCTGCAGATCTCTCTGTAGCTCTGGGTCCTATAAAACACCTACTACACAAGGCCACTTTACCAACTCAAGGAGACATAGCAGCTCTACTTAATACATAGAAACAAACACAGGGAAGCAGCCAAAATACAGAAACAAAAAAACATGTCACAAATGAAAAAAATGGAAAAAAATCAAACTACTGGATATAGAGTTCAAAACCATGGTTTAAAGGTTACTCAATAATCTTCCAGAAACCTCCAAAAAATGGAGAAGGACCAGCTGGAGATTAAGCATATACTGACTGAAATAAAGAATAAAATACAGGGATTCAATGGTAGAGTGGAGGATTCTGAGAATCTAATCAATGATTTGAAATATGAGGAAGCAAAAAACATCCAACCAAAAGAGCAAAAATAAAAAAAGAATCCAAATATATGAAGATAGTGTAAGGAACTTCTGGGACAACTTCAAGTACACCAATGTCCACATTATGGGGGTGCCAGAAAAAGAGAAAGAGCAAGATATTGAAAACTTATTTGAAGAAATAATGACAGAAAACTTTCCCTACCTGGTGAAAGAAATAGACTTACAAATCCAGGAAGCACAGAGAACCCCAAACAAGAGGAATCCAAAGTGGACCCCTCCAAGACACATCATAATTAAAATGCCAAGGGCAAAAGACAAAGAGAAAATCTTAAAAGCAGCAAAAGAAAAACAGTTAGGGAGTACCCATAGGACTGTCAGCTGATTTCTCAACAGAAACTATGCAGGTCAGAAAGGAGTGGCAAGAAATATTCAAAGTGATGAATAGCAAAGACCTACAACCAATATTACTCTACCCAGCAAAGCTATCATTTAGAATTGAAGGTCAGATAAAGAGCTTCACAGACAAGAAAAGGCTGAAAGAGTTCATCACCACAAAACCAGTGTTACAGGAAATGCTGAAGGGTATTCTTTAAGAAGAAGAAGAAGAAGAAGAAGAAGAAGAAGAAGAAGAAGAAGGGAAGGAGGAGGAGGAGAAGGAGGAGGAGGAGGAGGAGAAGAGAAATATAAACAACAAAATGGCAACAAATACATACCTAACAATAATTGAAACTAAAAATCAAACAAATAAGAAATCTAATGAACAGAATAAAATGGTGAATAAAATGGAATCAGAGGCATCCAAATGGAACAGACTGACAGTTTTCAAAGAGAATGGGGGTGGGGGACAGGAAGAGATTAAACAAAGACTTTATATGCATACTAGAGGCCTGGTGCATGAAATTTGTGCATAGGGGGGGTGGTCCCTCAGCCAGGCCTTCATCCTCTCACAATCTGGAATCCCTGCAGGATAAGGCCTAAACCAACAGTCAGACATCCCTTTCACAATCTGGGACTGCTGGCTCCTAACCACTTGCCTGCTTGCCTGCCTGATCGCTCCTAACCACTCTCCCTGCCTGATTGCCCCTAACTGCTCACCTGCCTGCCTGACCACCCCTAACCAACTCTGCCTGCCAGATCATCCCTAACTGCTCACCTGTCTGCCTGATCGCCCCTAACCACTGGCCTGCCAGCCTGATCACCCTTAACCACCTCTGCTTCATCTTCTCTGCTGTGACTTCATCTGGAAGGTCATCTAGAAGGACATCTGGAATGACGTCCAGATGGTTGTTCAGCTGTCCAGTCTAATTAACATATTATGCTTTTATTTTATAGATATGTATTATCTATGGACACAGATTATAGGGTGGGAAAGGCCGGGGGTGGGGCAGAACTGAGTGGAGATGGGTAATGGGGGCAGAAAATAGGGACATCTGTAGTAATCTCAACAATAAAGATTACAAAAAAAGAAAGAAAGAAATCAGGGGTTCTTTATAACCTCAAAGTTCTCGTGTATTAAATGCTAATGATGATGATGTCAGCAAAATGGTGCAATAGGCAGTTCTAGGCTCTTATAAAAACATGGAAAAACAAGCAAAAATGGTCAGAACCAACTCTGTCAGAACTCTGGAGAACAGTCAAAGGTTTACAACAACCAAGTGAATATTTAATCAAGAAAAAGACAGTTTGCCCTGGCCAATGTGGCTCAGTTGGTTGAGCATTGTCCTGTGCATCAAAAGGTCACTGGTTCAATTACTGATCAGGGCACATGCCCAGGTTGCAGGTTCAATCTGTGGATGGGGTGCCTATGGGAGGTAACCAATCAATGTTTGGCTCTCACATCAATGCTTCTCTCTCTCCCCCTCTCCCTTACTCTCTGAAATCAATTAAATATATACATATTAAAAAGAACTCAAGAATGGCAAGAAAGCTTTGTGGAACTTCTACCTGCTCTTGCCTCACCTCCAACCCTGGAGTGGTGGCAGTGTTAGAGCAGCAGCAGCTCATAGTCCTAATGTGGACTCTGATCCATGATTCTGGAAGAAGTAGAGCAGACCCTATTTGAAATTTATCATGTATATCTATTCTAACCTGTTGGGGGGGGGGGGCTACCTGAAGGACTGTCTCAATTGCTTGTGCACCTGAAAATAACAATATTAATTGTCAACTATAATTTCTCTAAAAATTCAGGGGGGAAAAACTAGGAATAGAATGGAATTTCCTTAACATAGTAAAGGGCATTTATGAAAACCCATGCCTAGCATCGTACTCAATGGTGAAAGACAAAGTTTTCTCCTTAAGATCAGGAACAAGACAGTGATGTCTACTTTCACCAATGCTATTCAACATTGTACTAGAAATTCTAGCCAGAGCAATTAGACAAAAAATAAATAAAATACATCTAGAGTGGAAAGAAAAAAATAAAATTATCTGTATTTGCAAATGACATGGTCCCATGTATAGAAAATCCCTGGGAAAAAAAACCATAAGAAAGCTACTAGAGCTAATAAATGAATTAAGCAATTTGCAGAGTATAAATCAATTACAGAAAAATCAATGTGTTTCTATATAACTTTAATAAACAATCCCAAATGCTAATTAAAAAAGCAATTATATGGGAATAGAGGGAACATAATAAAAGGCATCTATGACAAATGCACAGTCAATATCATGCTCAATAGGCAAAAACTTAAAAGCATTTTCCTTAAGATCAAGAACAAGATAGAGATTTCCACTTCCACCATTCTTGTTCAATATAATACTGGAAATCCTAGCCACAGCAATCAGACAAGAAGAATAAAAAGCATCCAAGTTGGAAAGGAGGAGGTGAGACTGTTATTTTTCACAGATAGTGTACATAGAAAACCCTAAAGACTCAACCAAAAAAACTACTAGAGCTAATAAATTCAGCAAAGCAGCAGGATACAAACTTAATACTCAGAAATCTGTGGCATTTTCGTATACCAATAATGAACTATCAGAAAGGGAAACTAATACACACACATACACACACACACACACGTCTCATTTACAATTGCATCATAAAAAAAATGCATACCTGGAAATAAATGTAACCAGGGATATAGAAGACCTGTACTTGGAAAATTATAAGAAACTGAAGAAAGAAATTGAAGAAGATACAAATAAGTGGAAGCATATACCATGCTTGTGGATAGGAAGAATTAACATCATTAAATTATCCATACTACTCAAAGCAATCTATAGAGTCAACACAATTCCTATTGATATACCAATAGTGTATTTCACAGAAGTAGAGCAAATATTCCAAAAATTTACATGTAACTACAAAGCACAGCAATGTTGAGAAAGAACAAAGTTGGAGGAATCATGCTTCCTGATATCAAACTACGTTACAAGGCCATAATAATAAACAGCATGGTACTAGCATAAAAACAGACAGATAGAGAGAGGAACCAAGATGGCGACATAGGTAAACACTATGTACTTGCTGCCTCGCACAACCACATCAAAATACAACTAAAAGACAAAATGGACATCACCCAGAATCACGGGAAGGCTGGCTGAGTGGAAATTCTACAACTAGAAGGAAAGAGAAAAGTGCATTGAGATGGATAGGTACGGAGGTGTGCAAGTGTGGAGGTATGGAGGCACCGTGGAAAAAGGCTGGCAACTGGGTGCGCTATTGTCTTTTTCAATTAGGAGGGAGATACAGGCTCCCAATTGCTCTGCACTCCAGTTCTGGGCAAGACTCTGGGGACCCAAACTCATATGGGGGGAAACTGGACTGTCTGGCATCGGGATAGGAACACGAGGGTGGCTTTCTCACAGAGGTGCTCACAGCAATCATTGTTCCTGCACAGCACCATGAGACACAGAGACCCAAGGACCTCTTCAGGGCAGGGTTGATGGGCAGCCATTGCTGTTTGCTCCACCCTGGTGATTCCCTGAGACCATGTCTCACCTTATTTACAACCCCACCCAAGCCTCTGTGAGCAGAGGCTTTTGAATATGAATTGCCTGTTCTTTTGCAATCAAAAACCTAACAAACTGCTACTGGGTCAAGACGCCAATGCTTCCAAAAGAAGGCCTAAAGCTCGATAGCAGCCTGCATTGCTTCACAGCTGGGCCTCATCTAGGTACTTTTAAACCCCAAAGAGGAGGAATCTGCAGATCTCTCTGTAGTGCCTACTGGGTGGCCTCACGCAATGACTGACTTTGCACCTCCTTGGAGATCTAAGAGCCAGTATACCTAGTGGTCAATGTGAGATCATAACAGATTATAACTCTTCACATCCAAAAGTGACACACTCAAGGAGGAGATTCAATGAGCACCAAAGCCCCACTGAAGCAAGTCCTGCCCCATAAAGGTGTCTCCAGCACAGCAGATCTCCCATTGTAGACACAGCTGGTCCTCACAGCCAATGGGCCTGGTGGTCAATTCCTCACAGTGATACTAACAGTAATCAAGGCTTAACTACAACAAGACTATCCACCCAGCCCACAAAGGGGTGCACCAAGAGTGTCCACCTCAGGTAATTAGGGAGGCTGAGCCACTGGGCCCTATAGGACACCTAGCACACAAAGCCACTCTATCAACACAGGGAAGCAGCCAAAATGTGGAGACAAAGAAACATGTCATAAACAAAAGAAATGGAGGAAAGCAAACTACTGGATATAAAGTTAAAAACCATGGTTATAAGATTACTCAGCAATCTTCCAGAAACCTCTGAGAAATTTATTGAGACCCTCAAGGAGATGAAAAAGAACCAATCAGAAATTAAGCATACCCTGACTGAAATAAAGAATAATATACAGAGATACAACAGCAGACTAGAGGAACCTAAGAATCAAGTCAAAGGTTTGAAATACAAAGAAGCAAAAAAACACCCAACTGGAAAAGAAAAAAGAAAAAAGAATCCAAATACATGAGGATTGTGTAAGAAGCCTCTGAGACAACGTCAAGCATACAAACATCTGAATTATAGGGGTGCCAGAAGAAGAGAAAGAGCAAGATATTGAAAACTTACTTGAAGAAATAATGACAGAAAACTTTCCCTACCTGGTGAAAGAAATAGACTTACAAGTCCAGGAAGCACAGAGAATCCCAAACAAAAGAAATCCAAAGAGGACCCCTCCAAGACACATCATAATTAGAATGCCAAGGACTAAAGACAAAGAGAAAATCTTAAAAGCAGCAAGAGTAAAACAGTTAGTTTTATCTATAAGGGAGTACCCATATGACTGTCAGCTGATTTCTCAACAGAAACTATGCAGGCCAGAAGGGAGTGGCAAGAAATATTCAAAGTGATGAATAGCAAAGACCTACAACCAATATTGCTCTACCCAGCAAAGCTATCATTTAGAATTGAAGGTCAGATAAAGAGCTTCACAGACAAGAAAAAGCTAAAAGAGTTCATCACCAGCAAACCAGTATTATACGAAATGCTGAAGGGTATTTTTTTAAGAAGAGGAAGAAGAAGAAAAAAAGTAAAGATAAAAATTATGAACAACAAAGTGACAATAAATACATATCTATCAACAAGTGAATCTAAAAATCAAGTGAATAAAAAAATCTGATGAACAGAATAAAGTGGTGAATATAACAGAATCAGGGGCATAGAAAGGAAGTGGACTGACAATTCTCGGGGGGAAAGGGGTGTGAGGGTGTGGGAAGAGACTGGACAAAAATTGTATACCTATAGACAAGGATAGTGGGGGGATAAGGGCATGGTGTGGGGTGGGAACTGGGTGGAGGGGAGCTATGGGGGGGGAAGAGGAACAACTGTAATAATCTGAATAAAGATTTATTTTTTTAAAAAAACAGACAGATAGATCAATGCAACAGAATAGAGAGCCCAGAAATAAACCCACACCTTTATAGTCAATTAATATTTAACAGAGAAAACAAGAACACACAATGGGGTAAAGACTATATTCAATAAATGATGTTGGGTAAATTGAGCAGATACATGCAAAAAATGAAATGAAAACATCTTCTTACACCATAAACAAGAACATCTTAAAATGATTAAAGACTTAAATGTCAGATTCAAAACCATAAAAAATCCGAGAAGAAAGCATAGGCAGTAATATCCTGGACATTTCTTATAGTAATATTGTTTTTGATTTATCTCCTCAAGCAAGGAAATAAAAGAAAAAATAAACAAATGGGACTACATCAAACTAAAAATTTTTGCACAGCAAAGGAAACCATCAACAAAATGAAAAGACAACCCACTGAATGAGAGAACATATTTGCCAATGATACATCTGATAAGGGCTTAATAACCAAAATTTATAAAGAACTGATACAACTCAACACCATAAAAATAATCATATTTAAAAATGGGCAAAGGACCTGAATAGACCCTTTTCCAAAGAGGACTATAGACATATGAAAAGATGCTCAGTATAACTAATCATCAGAGAAATACAAATTAAAAACACAATGAGAAATCACCTCTCACCTGTCCAGAGGCTATCATCAATAAATCAACAAATAACAGTGTTGATGAAGATGTGGAGAAAAGGAAACCCTTGCATATTGGTGGGAAAGCAGATTGGTGCAGAAACCATGGAAAACAGTATTGAGTTACCTTAATATATTAAAAATGGAACTGTCTTATGACTCAGCATTTCTACTTCTAGGAATATTTCCAAAGAAACCGAAAGACTAATTCGAAAGAATATATAAATCCCTCATTCATTGCCTCATTATTTACAACAGCCAAAATTTGGAAACAGCGCAAGTGTCCATCAGTAGATGAGTGGATAAAAAAGCTGTGGTGTATTTACACAATAGAATACAACTCAGCTGTGAAAATAAGGAAACTATATCCTTTGCGACAGCATGGAGGGACCTGGAGAGTATTATGCTAAGTGAAATAAGCCAGTCAGAGAAAGACAAGTACCATATGATTTTACTCATATGTGAACTTTAATGACCAAAATAAACTAACAAGCAAAACAGACAGAGACTCATAGACAGAGAGCAGGCTGATAGCTGTCAGGGAGCTGAGGCGGGTGTTGGGGGTGGAGTTGGAGGGATTGAGCAAAAAAGAAAAAAAAAAGAGAAAAATACTAATGGCCATGGACAACAGTGTGGTGACTGCTGGGATGAGGGAGGTGGGGGAAGGTAGAAGAGGATATTGGGAGAATAAATGGTGATGGACAGAGACTTGACTTAGGGTGGTGAACAATACAGAGTAAGATGATATATTGTAGAATTGTGCACCTGAAATCTGTATAGTTTTGTTAATCAGTATCACCCCAATAAATTCAATTAAAAAAGAAAAAGAAAAAGAAAGCAGTGGTACATTTACACAGTGGAATACTACATGACCATAAAAAAGAATGAATTTTACCTTTTGTGATAGCATGGATGGACCTGGAGAATATTATGCTAAGTGATATAAGCCAGTCAGAGAAAGACAAGCACTTATATATGGAGTCTAATGAATAAAATAAACTAACAGCCCTAGCTGGTTTGGCTCAGAGGGTAGAGTGCTGACCTGCAGACTGAAGGGTCCCAGATTCGATTCCAGTTACGGGCACATGCCCAGGTTGTGGGAATCAATCCCCAGAGAGGAGCATGCAGGAGGCAACCCATCAATGATTCTCTCTCATCATTGATGTTTCTATTTCTCTCTTCCTCTTCCTTCCTCTCTGAAATCAATCTATCTATATGAAAGCTTAGTGACCATCACAACTGAACGGATGACCAAACAAGCTGTGTGGGGTGACCAGGCTGGTGGGGAGAGGGGGAATTAGGGGGTGATTAGGCCAGCAGGCAGAAGCAGTTAAGGGTGATCAGGTGGCAGGGGGCATTTAGGAGTGACCAGGCTGGAAGTGAGGGGCAATCAGGCCATCAGGCAGAGGCGGTTTAGGGTGATCAGGCTGGCACGGGGGGTAGTTAAGGGCAATCAGGCAGGCAGGCAGGTGAGCAGTTAGGAGCCAGTGGTCCAGGATTGTGAGACGGATGTCCGATCCTGGGGATCGGGCCTAAACCAGCAGTCAGACATCCCCCAAGAGGTCCTGGATTGGAGAGGGTGCAGGCTGGGTTGAGGGGATTCTCCCTCCCCCATGCACGAATTTTGTGCACTGGGCCTCTAGTAAAAATATATTTTTTAAAAATTAACAAAGTGAAGACAGACTCATGAATACAGAGAACAGACTGGCAGCTGTCAGAGGGGAAGGTTGGGAGACTGGATGACCAAGGTGAAAGGATTAAGCAAGGAAAAAAGACTCATGGACACAGACAACAGTATGGGGTGGATGGATGTAGAAGGGGGGATTAATGGTGATGGAAGACTTGACTTTGGCTGGTTAACACACAATACAATATACAGATGATGTATACATGAAACCTATATAATTTTATTAACCAATATCACCCCATTAAATTCAATAAAAAATAATTTTTAAAGAAGAAACAGCTGGATTTCCAGATGTAAAAGAATGAAATTTGACTTTTATCTTATACCATATGTAAAAATTACCTCAAAGTGGATTGATAACCTAAAAAAATATAAAAGCTAACATCATAAAATAATTTTATGGTTGTGTCACAACATGAGGAATTGTATTTAAAGGCCCAGAAGGTTGAGAACCACTGTTTTATGTATTTTTATAATATTCTGATTTTATTATAAACTAGGGGCCCAGTGCTTTGTGCACTCGGGAGTGTCCCTCAGCCCAGCCTGTGCCCTCTCGCAGTCTGGGACCCCTCGGGGGATGTCCACCTGCTGGCGTGCCTGGCCAGCCTGGGTGAGGGGCTGATGGCTGTTTGCAGGCTGGCCAAGCCCACCAGTGGGAACCTTCACCCCATGGGGGTGTGGCCAGTCTGAGTGAGGGACTTCAGGCCATTTTCAGGCTGCCCACAGCCCCTTCAGGGTTCGGGTCCCTACTGGGGTGCCTGGGTGAGGGGCTGAGGGCCATTTTCAGGCTGGCCACAGCTCCTTCAGGGTTTGGGTCCCTACTGGGGTGCCTGGGCAGCTTGGGTGAGGGGCTAATGGCTGTTTGCAGTCTGGCCACAGCTCCCATTGACCCAAGGTCCCAGCGAGGCTGGCTGGAAGCAGGTTTCTCGGGTTTATTTATCTTCTATAATTGAAACGTTGTTGCCTTGAGTGGAGGCCACAGCCTGCCTACTCAGGCAACGAAGCCTCCTTTTGCTTCAGCTCCATGGCTTGTATAATTGAAACTTTGTTGCTTTGAGCCAGCCAAGGTAGGCAATTTCCTCCAAACAGAAGCCTCCTGTTTGCTCTAGCTCCATGGCTGCCAGCCGCCATCTTGGCTGGGTTAATTTGCATACCATCACTCTGATTGGCTGGGGGCATGGCTTGGCTGGTGGGCATGGCTTAGGTGTCTCAGAGTAATGGTTAATTTGTATATTACTCTTTTATTAGATTAGATATGCAATACAAATTACTTTATTATAAATATATAATTAAAAGTATAAAACTATACTAAATATCCATGTATTCAACATACAGTTAATAAACAGAACATTAACAATGAACCCCTATGAACCTCTCCCCAGCTGTATCCCCTTCCCTTCTCTATAGGCAAGGATTTGGGTAAAGGGAATCAAAAGATACAAACTTCTAATTATAAGGTAAAGTAGGGGCCCAGGGCACAAATTTGTGCGCCTTGAAAGAAGCTGTGGGCCATGAGGCTGCGGTGGGCATGGGGTGGGTCTTGGCCCATCCTCCGTGCCCCCACCTGGCACCTCCTGCCATCCTCCGCCTCCCCCAGTCCCCTGTCTGCTGGCAGCCCCACTCCCACCACTGCTGCTTGCACGCTCTGACAGCGCCAGCCCTGCTTGCATCTGCTGATGGCACAAAGAGATTGGGGCTGGTGCTGTCAGCAGGTGTGAGCGGCAGCTGCTGCCCGGATCACACCTCAGGAACAGGGGGAGGTAGAGAAGCCCTCAGGGGTGATTGGGGCCAGTTGCTGTTGCTCACACCCACTGATGGTGCCAAGTGATTGGCACCAGCGCTGGGCACCAGCAGCGGGTGCAAGCAATGGGTGTGAGCAGAGCCATCACTGGGAGCTGTTGCCCTGATCGCCCTTCAGGAGCATGGGGAGGTAGAGAAGCCCTGAGGGGCGATCTGGGCCAGCAGCTGTCCCCGCTGGCAATGGGGCATGGCCAGCCTGGTGAGGGGCTGAGGGCTGACAGTGCTGAGCAATATGGGCCAGCATCGGGCACCAGCAGTAGGTGCAAAGCAGTGGCTCTGGCACCAGCAACAGGTGCAAGCGGTGCCAGTGCCACCAGAGGTTCACCCCGATGACAGTGACCAGTGCTCCGCCTTGGTCTGGTGCCCCTGCTCACCTGCTCCACAACCCCACCACAGCCAACACCTGCCATGTTCCATCCACGCCCCCTGGTGGTCAGTGCACATTATAGCGACTGGTTGTTTGGTTATTCAATTGTTCCGCCATTCAGTCTATTTGCATATTAGAGTTTTATATATATACTGGGGGCCCAATGCACAAAAATTTGTGCACTGGGGGGCCTCCCTCAGCCTGGCCTGTGCCCTCTTGCAATCTGGGACCCCTCGGGGGATGTCCACCTGCCGGCATGCCTGACCAGCCTGGGTGAGGGGCTGATGGTTCTTTTCAACCTGCCCAAGCCCCCCAGTGGGGACCCTCACCCCATGGAGGTGTGGACAGCCTGTGTGAGGGGCTGAGGGCCATTTTCAGACTGCCCACAGCTCCCATTGACCCAACGTCCCAGCAAGGCTGGCTGGAATCAGGTTTCTGGGGTTTATTTATCTTATATAATTGAAACATTGTTGCCTTGAGCAGAGGCCCGGTCAGCCTAGGCAGGCAGTTTCAACTCCATTGCTGGTGCAATGGAAGCCTCCTGTTTGCTCTAGCTCTGTGGCTGCTGGCAGGCATCTTGGCTAGGTTAATTTGCATACAGCCACTCTGATTGGCTGGTGGGTGTGGCTTGGCTGGTGGGCGTGGTTTGGGTGTCTCATAGTGATGGTTAATTTGCATATTACTCTTTTATTATATTAGATATAAAATGGTACAGCATGTGACTATAGTTGACAATACTGTGTTATAGATTTGAAAGTTGCTGAAGAGAGTAAATCTTAAAAGTTCTCATCACAAGGGAAAAAATATGTAACTGTGAAGTGATGGATATTAACTAAACTTATTGTGGTAATCATTTTACAATACATACATATATCAAATTACTACATTGTACATCTTAAACTTACACAGTGCTATATGTCAATTACATCTCAACTAGGACCCAGTGCATGAATTCGTGCACCTTGAAAGGAACTGTGGGCCACGAGGCTATGGTGGGCACAGGGACAGGTCTTGGTCTATCCTCTGCACCCCTGCCCAGCCCCTCCCACCACGGCACCTGGTCCCCTCTCTGCTGGAAGCTCCACTCCTGCTTCTGCCGCTACCACACACTAAGGGTGCTGGCCCCGCTCACACTCCCTGACAGCTCAGAGCAATTGGAGCTGGTGCCAGCAGTGGGTGCAGGCAGGGCCAGTGCCATCAGTGGGTGCAAGTGGCAGCTGCTGCCTCAATCACCCCTCAGGAGCAAGGGGAGGTGGAGAAGCCCTCAGGGGTGATAGGGACCAGCAGCCATCTCTTGCACCCACTGACAGTGTCGAGCCATCAGGACCAGCACTGGGCACTGGCAGCAGGGGAGAGCACGGGGTGGGACCATGGTGTGCAGGAGCAAAGAATTTTCAGTAACCACCAGAGGCTCACCCTGATGACAGTGACTGGAATTCCACCTAGGTCTCATGTCCCCACTCACTTGCTCCACCATCCCACTGCTGCCAATGCCTGCCATGTTCCATGCACATTCCCTGCTGGTCAGTGAACATCATAGCGACTGGTTGTTCAGCTGTTCCACTGTTCGGTCAATTTGTATATTAGGATTTTATATAGAGAGATAACACTGAGGGTAGGGGGAGATATTTTCCAAATGTTATCTAGTTGCCCAAGCCCTATTATTAAAATCTCTTCTTTTTATGTGGGGGAGGGATTTAGAATGGGCAAATTTATGGAGACAGGAAGTAGACTAGAGGCTGCTAGGAGCTTAATGGACGGGGAATGAAGAGTTATTGCTTAGTAGATATAGAGTTTCTGTTTGCGGTGATTTTTTAAAGTTTTTAGAATAGTGCTGATGGTTGCACAACATTGTTAATGTAATTAATGTCACTGAATTTTATGCTTAAAATGGAAGATTTATGTTATATCTACTCTAATAAAAGAGTAATATGCAAATTAACCATCACTCCAAGACATCTAAGCTACGCCCACCAACCAAGCCATGCCCACCAGCCAATCAGAGTGGCTGTGTGCAAATTAACCCAGCCAAGATGGTGGCTGGTAGCCATGGAGCTAGAGCAAACAGGAGGCTTCTGTTGCACCAGTGATGGAGTTGACACTGCCTGCCTAGGCCAGCCGGGCCTCTGCTCAAGGCAACAATGTTTCAATTATAGAAGCCACGGAGCTGAAGCAAACAGGAGGCTTCGTTGCCTGACTAGGCCTCTACTCAAGGCAACAACGTTTCAATTATAGAAGATAAATAAACCCCAGAAACCTGCTTCCTGCCAGCCTCGCTGGGACGTTGGGTCAATGGGAGCTGTGGGCAGCTTGAAAACGGCCCGCAACCCTTCACCCAGGCTGGCCAGGCACCCCAGCAGGGACCTGAAGGGACTGTGGGCAGCCTGAAAACGGCCCTCAGCCCGTCACCCAGGCTAGCCACACCCCCATGGGGTGAGGGTTCCCACTGGGGGGCTTGGCCAGCCTGCAAACAGCCATCAGCCCCTCACCCAGGCTGGCCAGGCACGCCAGCAGGTGGACATCCCCCGAGGGGTCCCAGACTGCGAGAGGGCACAGGCTGGGCTGAGGGACCACCCACTGAGTGCACAAATTTTTGTGTACCAGGTCCCTAGTGTAAATATGTGTGTATTCTACAACAATAAAATAGAAAAGAAAGAAAAAGTGCTAATGGCTATCATTCAGGATAGTGCTTTCCTGTCTACAGAGAAGGGAAAGGGATACAACTGGGGAGAGGTTCATAGGGGTTCATTGCTAATATTCTGTTTATTAACTGTATATTGAGTACATGGATATTTAGTATATTTTTATACTTTTAATTATAGATATATAATAAAATAATTTGTATTACATATTTATAATAAAAAGCAGAATATTATAAAAGCACATAAAACAGTGGTTCTCAACCTTCTAGGCCTTTAAATACAATTCCTCATGTTGTGTCCCAACCATAAAATTATTTTCGTTGCTACTTCATAACTGTAACGTTGCTACTGTTATGAATCGTAAGGTAAATATCTGATATGCAGATGGTCTTAGGCGACCTCTGTGAAAAGGTTGTTTGACTCCCAAAGGAGTTGCGACCCACAGAACCACTGACATAAAAGGTGTACTGAAGCCCAAAGAAATTATCAGATAAGGATTTCCAAAAAAAATGTAGACACAACACTCAACATTATACATAAGTTCCAAGAAGTTAAAAATTACGTACAGTTTAATCACTATTCTTTCCCCAATATCTGGCACACAGTAGGTGCCCAATGTTTGCTGAATTTTTAAAAACTTATGACTATCACTGTAAAAATTTAATGTCTAAGAAAATGTGGACTCAGATAAATCTGATACTCACTTTTTTAAAATTTCACAATACCCTGGCAGGCATGGCTTTGTGATTAAGCACTGACCTATGAACTAGGAGGTCACCATTTATTTCTCAGTCAGGGCACATGCCAGGGTTGTGGGCTCAATCCCTAGCAGGTGGTGTGAGGAGGCAGCTGATTGATGATTCTCTCCTATCATTGATGTTTCTATCTCTCCCTCTCCTTCCTCTCTAAAATCAATAAAAATATATTTAAATACTTTTACACTAGAATTCCTATATGAAACAAGCTATTTTGGTGAATTTAAGTTATGATATATTATATAAAAACTAGAGGCCTGGTGCACAAAAATTTGTGCACTCAGGGGAGAGGGGTCCCTCAGCCCGGCCTGTGCCCTCTCGCAGTCTGGGACCCCTCAGGGGATGTCCACCTGCTGGCTTAAGCCCACTCCCCAGGGGATCGGGCCTAAGCTGGCAGTCAGACATCCCTTTGACAGCCCAGGAGCCCTCAGGGGATGTCCACTTGCCAGCAGGGAGCAGGCCTAAGCTGCAATTGGACATCCTTAGCACTGCTGAGGAGGCGGGAGAGGCTCCCACCACCACCGCTATACTGGCAGCCTTCAACCTGGCTTGTGGCTGAGCAGAGCTCCCCCTGTGGAATGCACTGACCACCAGGAGCAACTCCTGCATTGAGCATCTGCCCCCTGGTGGTCAGTGTGTGTCATAGTGACCAGTCATTCCGAGTGGTTCTGCTATTAGGGTCAATTTGCATATTACTCTTTTATTATATAGGATATGGCTTACTTACACCTTTGAATAATAAACCTACATCATAGAATAAAATATCAGATCATAGGTAAAGGCCTGAATTTTGGAGTCCCACAGGGATATAAGAGTGCATACCTCAAGCCCTAACCTGTTTGGCTCAGTGGATAGAGCATCGGCCTGCGGACTGAAGGATCCCAGGTTTGATTCCAGTCAAGGGCATGTACCTTGGTTGCGGGCACATCCCCAGTGGGAGGTGTGCAGGAGGCAGTTGATCACTGTTTCTCTTTCATCGATGTTTCTAACTATTCCTCTCCCTTCCTCTCTGTAAAAAATCAATAAAAAATATATTTTTAAAAAGAGTACATACCTCATGAAGTTGTTATGAGGATTAAATGAGATAATATATATAAAGACAGCAGTCTTGTGCTCAGTAAGTGGTTTCTCTAAAAAGGCAAAAATAAATATTACCAAAGGAATAATAAGTCTTACCATTCATTTTTCAACTCCTTCAATCTCCTTATATGACATCACATGACCAAGAGAATACATTTAAGAAATAGCTGGCTGGGATTATTGCTGCAACCTATGATGGATAGGAGAGTTAATTAACACCACCTCTGGAAAGCCTTCCCTGACAACCCATCGTGTCTTCTCCATATTTTGACTTGACCCTTAATTCTGGCTTCAGTGAATAAGATTGTTCCATGACTTTGAGAATTCATCAAGCTCTGTTCTCAAGTTTTTTAAGATTAAAAGTTAAGTAAGTTCCAGGTCCCAGACATTGGACCAGAGAGCCCCTCATAAAAGCCCACAGTTGTCAATGCCCACACTGCTTCCAAACAGAGTTGTTGTGCTTTTAACCTCTAGTTTTTTATTTTTATTTTTGTTGTTTTTTGTTTTGTTAATCCTCCTCATCTGAGGATATTTTTCCATTGATTTTTAGGGAGAGCAGGAGAGAGAGGGAAAGACAGAGAGAAACATCGATGTGAGAGAAACACAATGATTGGTTGCCTCCTGCGTGAGCCCCAACCAGGGCCCGGGCCAGGGATGAGCCTGCAACTGAGATACGTGTCTTTGATGGGAATCAAACCTGGGACCCTAAGGTCCACAAACTGATGCTCTATCCACTGACCCAAACTGGCTAGGGCCAACCAGAGTTTTTAAAAAAACAAAGGAATTTTAACTGGCAAAAACCTGTTATTGGCACAGCAATGTAACAAAACAACTTTGAGATATATTTCATTCAGCTTGCTTAAGTCCATAAAATGAGCTTCTTTTACAGACAAAGTGAGTTGCAATACCAAAAGAGGTCACTTAATGTGACATGATAACCATGGGGGGTACCAAGTAAACAGATTTCTCACACTGAGGCTTTTCCTGGTGCTTTCTAAATTGGCTGCTGCGAATTCCCTCAGTCTTTCCAACTAAATAAATGAGGATCATGATGCATTGGGACCATGAGAATAAGCAAAATGCTATACTTGATGATTTGCCTCCTGAGAAGCAAAACAGGCTAGAAATATCATTAGTAACATTGGGCTGAGAAAAGCTATAACAAACCACATAGTCGTAGTTAGAACATGGGAACGAAGTTTTGCCTGTTTTTCCCTGCTGTTTGGTATCATATGACCATAAAAAGGTTAATTGTTCTAATAGTACTAACAACCCTCAGGGAAAACAGAATTGCTTGGTGGGCGTTTTGATAACCTTTGT
>PVJC01014098.1:0-36988 GCA_004026665.1 Murina feae | reverse complement strand
GATGGGGACAGAGGATGGGGTGGGAACTGGGAGGAGGGGAGCTATGGGGGAAAAAAGAACAACTGTAACAATATGAACAATAAAGATATTAAAAAAAAGAAAGAAAGAAAGAAAATTGCCCCCTTATGGCAACAACCGGTGAATCAGCATATAGGAAGGAATAACTAAATGGAGCAAGGCAGGTGAGAGCTCAGAGCGCAGAAGCTGAGGTGTTTGAAAGTATGTACCCAGAAAGACACTTTCTGAGGCCACCAGACCCTAAGGCAGGGGCCATTTATCTTGTTCCCTTCCAAGTGGGTTGGACACGGTGCTAAGATTTTCAGCTGGGGTTTGAAGGAAATGGATTAGGGGTGGGGGGCCTTAACTGAGGGCTCAGGGGAGAGGTGGAAATTAGAGGGACATGGAGAATTTAGACCACAGGGAATAAAAAAGTTAATGTGACCATTTAGTGGCTCATTCAAGATTCTGGTTCTAAGAGAATTCTCTGAGTTGCTAAGTATTCATGATTGCCAGAAAAACTAGTTAGGAAAAAAACAAAAAAAATTTCAAACCCAGTTTTTTTAATGCCTCTAGTTATATTTTCACACATACAGGCAGAGTGATTCCTTTGCACACTAAGTGTTGATCAGAGAGTCCCATTCGGTTCTGGGGACCTTAGGAAAAACTTTCCTTAGATTAAAGAAACTTTGGACAGGTTACTTATTTCTCTAAGCCTCGGTTTCTTAATCTGTTAGAAGATTTAATCGTTTCAAATTTGCAGAGGGTAAAGATAAAGTGAGTGAATGGAGGAATATGAAGGGCATGGCTTATAAGAAGGAATAAATGATTGCTGTGATGAGCAGGGATGGGGCTAGGAACCTTTGTCCCAGAATCTTTCAATGATGATGAAAACAAGGTGTTATTTCCCCCCATTAAACAGTAAAATGAGGAAACTGAGGTTTAGATTGGTTTTAGTCACTTACTCAAGGTCACACAATTAGTAAGCGTCAGAGTGGAGAGGCTTACTCAAAAAGTGCCAAGCTATGCCCCCCAAAAGTATGCTGCTGTCTGACATTCTAATGATAGTCATGTAATACTATTGGCTAGAAATTCAAACAGATTCAATCCTATATCCTGCTAAAATCTTGAGGTCACCAGCTGTGTGTCCCTGGGCAAGTAGCCTAACTTCTTTGTCATTCAGCTTCCTCATCTATTAAACTTTGTATGTTTATTGTATAGGTTAAATGAACCAACACTTTTAAAGCTTTTAGCAGAACTTTTTAAAGTTATAAGCAATCAGCTCAGAGTCATTAACTTTAATAACATTTACTACACCTGTTACTGTACTGGAAATGCAAAGGGGAATGAAAGATGTTCCCTGTCATTAACTCAGGACAGGACAGACATATGAGCAGTGATATTAAAAAAAATTTTTATTTATTTTTTTTGCTTGGCCAGTGTGGCTCAGTGGTTGAGTGTTGATCTATGAACCTGGAGGTCACAGTTCCATCCTGGTCAGGGCACATGCCTCAGTTGAGGGCTCAATCCCCTGTTGGGGTGTGCAGGAGGCAGCCAATCAAAGATTCTCTCTCGTCATTGATGTTTCTATCTCTCTCTTCCTCTCCCTTCTTCTCTGAAGTCAATAAAAACATATTTAAAGAAAATTTAAATCTTTACTTGAAGACATATTTCTATTGTTGTTGTTGGTTTTAAGAGAGGAATGTAGGGAGAGAGGGGAAGGCATCAATGTGAGAAAGAAACATGGACCAGTTGCCTCCTTCCCATAAGTACCCCAACTGGGGAACCAAACCTGCAACCTAGGTGTGTGCCCAAACTGGGAATCCATGCAACCTTTGGTGTACAGGATGATGCTACAACCAACAGAATCACCTGGCCAGGGCATGAACAGTGAATTTTTAACACAATGAGAAAACTGTTATAATGGAAGAATAAACATTGTTATGTGAGAGGAAGAAAGATACAGATATGGTGAAAAGAGAGGGAAGGGTGGCTGGGAAGTGTTCAACTGTGAACTAAGGAGTAATCTGGATCTCAAAGGAAGAGTAGAGTTTTGCAAACAAAGAAGGCAGGAAAGACATTTCATGCAGAAGGAATAGCTTCTGTAAAAGCAAAGAAGGCAAAGTCTAAAAGGGTCTGGGAATCAGGGAATAGTGCATAGTTCATGTATGACTGGATGGTACGTTATATGGGGTGATGGATAGAATCAGAAGAGAAAAACTACATTCAGGCTTTGAAGGGCACCTGTGAAAGATCTTGTGTGCCCTGGTAAGAAGTATGAAGAACAGAGATCAGGTCTTTAAAGTAAGGACATTTTGTAAACAGATTGTTTTTGATGAAGAGCAGTAGTAAGGATAGTAAGAGTGGGAAGGAGATTTGACTTGGGATGGTAAATACACAATACAATATGCAGATGATGTATTGTAGAATTGTACTCCTGAAACCTTTATAATTTTACTAGAGGCCTGGTGCATGAATTCGTGCATCGGAGGGGAGGTCTCATCAGGCAGGCCCAGCTTGGGGGAGGGGCTGTGGGCTATTGGCCTGCAGGCTCCACCCCCAGTGGAGGGGGGACTGATCAGGAGTGGAGGTGGCTGGGGGGAAGGGCCACGGGTGGTTGCCTTGGTGTTGCCCCCTCACCTGCTCTACCATCCGGCCTGCGGGGGCAATCAATTGGGACCAGGCCCCCCACTCAGCTCTCTCAGTGCTGGGAGCCAGGCAGCACCATGGGGCGATCAGCAGGGTAATTGGGCCCCTGCTCACACCCACTTTGACCTGGCACCGGCCACTCACCTGCTCCACCATTCCACCACAGTCCCACTCTCGTCAGGGCCATAGGGGCCGGCAGCACCTCCACTGTCTCCTGCTGCCAGTGCTGTGTCCCCAGTGCCTGCCATGTTCCACACTGCTCCTTGGTGGTCAACACACATCATAGTGCGCAGTCGAATTCCTGGTGGAACAATTTGCATATTAGGCTTTTATTATATAGGATTAACCAATGTCACCCCAATAGATTTGATTTAAAAAAAAAAAGGTTTTTTTTAAAAAAAAACAATAGTGAGAGGGAACCAGCCAGGAGGCTATTACAGTAGTTCAGACAAGAGATGATGTAGACCCCCAGATTAGCCACCAATGAATTGGAAGTGGGTGGTGAGAAATAGAAAGTAAAGGGTGACATAATACAATAGTGAAATCCAAGGTATGAAAATGGTTTGGTCCAGTCTTGCTTACCACAGTCATCCCAAAGGACCAAAACAAAAACAAAGTAAACCTCTTTTAAAAATAATCTCTTTTGTTTGTATGCAAATAGGCCATGCAGAGTGAAAATGCAACTCAAGTGGGATGACGAGTGCAATATTTAGTCTCCAATCCGTAAAGTGCAAAAATCGAATTGGTTTACCAATATTGCCCTTCTTAAACATTCCAACTCCTCACATTAAAACTGTAGCCACCCAGTACAAGACTGATGTGTGACTGTTTTCGACCATCAATCAGATTTGAGGAAAGCTATTTAAGGCCCTTTTCAAAAGAGGCCATTCCTTACATCGCTCAAGAGTAAGAGAAGTAACATCTTGTTTTACTGGAAAGTTTCTCTCAAGTAGCAATAGCTCTGTGTGACAGCAGACCTTTGCAATATTTTAGATAAAGATATGCAAAGAGAGCTGCAAAAATGACACCTCTATGGTTCTGCACCACCACTTGAAAACTACAAGTGCAAGTTGATAAATGCATATTTTAAGGGTTCTCAGAAGTCTACGAGCATTGCTTTTAGTTACCAAGATGCCACAGGGAAGTGAACCTTAAACCTTGGGGGGTGCAGTGCCCTTTCCCTTAAACCTGTTGTGAAATGGAAGCTTCAAAACATCCAGGTTTTTTTTTAAATTTCTTAAATATATTTTATTGATTTTTTTACAGAGAGGAAGGGAGAGGGATAGGTTAGAAACATCGATGAGAGCAACATTGATCAGCTGCCTCCTGCACACCTCCCACTGGGGATGTGCCCGCAACTAAGGTACATGCCCTTGACCAGAATCGAACCTGGGACCCTTCAGTCTGCAGGCCAACACTCTATCCACTGAGCCAAACTGGTCAGGGCATTGTTTTTGTTTTTTAAACAAGCTTAGTCATATTGTCTGTGCTCCGTATGCTCCAATCTATTTTACCTCACCCTGTAGTGCATATTTTACTTATACTCTTACATAAATATTTTGCATAAAAAGGTGCTTTCACACATCTTCATGCTTCCCTAAATTTGAAATTTGCTGCCATTTGTTAAAATGTGCTAGTTTTGTTTTGCATTATATTCTTTCCTCTGCACACGTAGGGAAAAAACATATATGGACTTAACTCTTCAAGCAACTTTTACATTTGGAATATTAGCTCATTTTATTTCTTCTGAGGTTGTAAAGGAAATAGCAGGTGGCAGATACTTTGTGAAAGAAATGACAGTTTACCAGAATGTGTAAGCGCACACCCTTAAGCAAACGGGCCTCTTTCCACTCAGAGATCACAATCTTCTGAATTCGGTTTGACATTCCCAGGGAATAGCAAAGATTGAAAGGGTAAGAAGCTTGGAATCGGATATTTACTTTGTTGAATTCTGAATGTGCCATCACTGATGTTGGTAGCTTATTGGTAATTTGTAAGCTTGCTGCTGTGTGTGTTTCATTCATCTTGGAAATATTTTACTGCGTCTTATTTGTTAACTAATAAGGCCACCTTTGTGTATTGTATTGTAAACCATACTGAGTGGCTAGAATATAGCATTACTAAATTAGGAGTTCAGGACCGCTTAGTCTACCCTTCCTGTGAGTTGTCTCTACCATGTCATCCATGACTAATGGTCATGCAGACACCATGGCCATTAAAATTATAAAGTGAAGGAGAAACCCTGTCTCTTGGAGAAACCCATTCTTGAGATGGAGGGCCTGGGGAATTTTTTGTTTAATATGTTTTTTTTTCTTTATTGATTTGAGAGAGAGAAAAAAGGAGAGAGAGAGAGAGAAAGAGAGAGAGAGAGAGAGAGAGAGAGAGAGAGAGAGAGAGAGATATTAATTGGCTGCCTTCTGCACACACCCTGTCCAGGGATCAAGTTCACAACCTGAGCAAGTGCCCCAACCGGGAATTGAGCTGATGACCTTTCACTGCACAGATTGATGCTCAATCAACAGAGCCACACTGACCAGGGCTGGGGAATTTTTTCTTAATTGTGACCTATACAACCTAGTAAATCTGCTTCACGCTCTTAAGATGGTCTTTAATCATTATGATACATAAGGGAAGTTGCTTATGTTGGATATCCCTTGGTGGCAAGTACCTTGACATTATTAGATTGTGCAGGTTTCTTACACTCATCTGCGGGCTCTGGGAAGGCAAGGACCCTCTGCTTTCACTCACCTTGGATCCCAGGACCAGCCCAGAGCCTGTACTCAATTAGGACTGGTTAAGTATTTGTTGAACGAATGAAGGCAAAGTAAAAAGTGGAAATTCCAAATGGTGCAATTATAGCTATTGATGTTTGAGTATTGTTGGAAATTGTTAAATGTTACTGAGATACAAAATTGGGTAGGAATAAATGTAAAGCATAAAAATGTGTGCATTTGTGCGTCACTGCAGTTATTACCAGCTCCGCGATCGACACCCTGGAGCCACCCCTGCAACTCTGCCCACGCCCTTTCATGAGGTGTCTGCTCACAGGCAGGCAAGCAAGCTGGGGCAGCTGCTCTGGGTGTGTTCTTGCGGTTATAATCCTGATCTCCAGTCTCCAGGGGGTGACAGCCCTCAGTTCCACAAACTGCAGTCCTTCCCTGGCTTAGCCTTGTTTTCTGACCCGTGGTCCTGTTCCCCACTGGCTCCTGGGGCTGTTCCCCCAGGGACGGGCCTTTTTCCACAGGGAGAAATGATGACTTGTCTCCTTCCACAGCACTATAGATATCACACTTCCCAGAAACTCTTGATTCTGGGGGTGCCACAGCCCACCCCCCCACACACACACCATTTTGCCATGTTTCCACCAGACCACCAAACCCTCTCAGACCCAGGGTATGGAGAGATTGGCACCTCACTTGCTGGTGCTGTTGTTCCCAGCCTGAACTCTACCCAAACGCACCTTGCTCAGCTCGCCCACTTGCCCACACTGATAACTCACAGGCCATCTGAAGGCCACACCTACCCCTGGTGCGACGGTACTCCTTTTTCTAAACTGCATGCATCATGATGCTTACCCTTTCGACCTTTTTTTCTTAACCGCCTTTTAATACGTGCTAATGTAATTCTCAATGTATTTTGCTGCTGGAGTCAGGTATGTTTTATTTACCCACCATTTGATTTTGAGAGAAAGTGCAGACAATAATCTTTTGCATTCCCTTCATAGAATCTTACAACTAACTGTTGGTGTCTTACAAATAACTGGCTTGCCTTTCTGAGATTTTCTTTTTTTTCAGCATGCATGAATGATGGCTGTGAATTTGCATCCTGAGAAAGTCATAAAAGAAGGTATCTCAGGGCAGGGAGACCAAACAAGCCAGCCTGTGGTAGAGATTGTAAGAGTGAGGGTCTCTGCCTCACTCAGACTCAGCTGTAGGATACAAACATGGAGGTGGCAAAATTTCGGCTCAGACAAAGAAAAAGACTCAAGTTCTAATGCTTAACTGTATAAAAGTTGCTTTTCAGTGTAGGTCAAGACTGTATCACCACCTCAAAGAAAAAAAAAAAAAGAAACTTATTACATTTCTAAGAATGTTCCTCCAGAAACATGGAACTGAAAGCTATTTTTTAAATTGATCTGGCCCTTAGAAAACAATGGGGCTTTTCTTTAATTTACCTAAGGAACGCACATAAAAATCTATGGACCTGTACCAGCAATCTGCAGAAAATGTCAAAATAGAGGGCAAAAATACAAAACTGAACATTTTCCACAGCAACATTGCATGTACGGTATTTGAGTATACGTCTGCAATGTGGAGAAGAGAACCTTTGGACTGTGAAATTGATGCTAATTTTCTTACCCACTAATCTAGAAGGCCTCTAAAATGTCACACCATTAATTTCGTTGCTTTACCAGGAATCAGTGCATGTGGTTAATGTGTGTGTTTTTTTTAAATGAATAAACTTTATTTTTAGAACAGTTTTAGATTTACAGAAAAATTAAGCAAACAGTACAGAGAATTCCCATACACCCCCCCTTCCCTACACAGTTTCCCCTATTTTAACCATCTTGCATTAGTGTGATATGCTTGTTACCATTAACGAATCAAGATTGATATGTTATTAATAACTAAAGTCCATAGTTGATACTAAGTTTTTCTCTTTGTATTCTACAGTTCTATGGATTTTGAGAAATTTATAATAACAAATCCACCATTACAGTGTCGTAAAGAATCGTTTGACTGTACTCCACCTATTTATCTGTCCTCACATCCCCTGGTACCCACTGATCTTTTTACTGTTTCTGTGGTTTTGTCTTTTCCTGAGTGTCATCTTGTTGGAATCAGACAGCATGTAACCTTTTCAGACTGGCTTCTTCTGTTAGGCAAAATGCACTTAGAGTTCCTCCATATCGTTTTGTGGCTTGACAGTGCATTTCTTTTTATCATTGAACTGTATTCCATTGTATGGATGTACCATAGTTTGTTTATCCATTTACCTGTTGAAGGGCATCTTAGTTGCTTCCAGTTTTTGGAGTTAATGAGTACAGGTGCTATAAATATTTATGTGCAGGTTTCTGTGTAGACATAAATTTTCAACTCATTTGGGTAAACACCTAGGAGCATGATTGCTGGATCATATGGTAGGCTTATATTATGATCATTACTTTTTATAAGAAACTGCCTGGATGTGTTCCAAAGTGCCTATATAATTTTTTTTCACCAGCAATAAATGAGAGTTCTTATTAATCCACATCCTTGTCAGCAATTGTTGTTGTCATTTTTTTTGGTGGGGGGGGGATTTTAGGCATTTGAAAAGGTCGGTGTCGGAGTAGCTCATTGTTGCTTTACTTAGCAAATTCTTAATGACATATGATACTGAGCATCTCTTCATGTACTAATTGCCATCTGTATATCTTCTTTGGTGAGGAGTATGATCAGACCTTTTACTCACTTAAAACATCTTTTTCAATTACAGTTTACCTTCAATATTATTGTGTATTAGTTTCAGGGATACAGAATAGTGGTCAGTCAATCATATACTTTACAAAATTGTTGTCCCCATCGATATTTCATGTTCCCACCTGACACTGTACATATTTATTATAGTATTATTGATTACATTCCCTATGCTGTACTCTACATCCCCATAACTGTTCCATAACTACCAGTTTGTACTTTTCAATCCCTTCTCCTCCCCTCTGGCAACCAATCATTAGACTGACTTCTGTGTCTATGCGTGTTTCAATTTTGTTTGTTTATTCTTTTGCCCATTTTTAAATTGATTTGTCTGTTTTCTTATCTTTGAGTTTTAAGAACTCTTTATACATTTTGGATGCCAGTCCCTTATTATATATATGTTTTACAAACATAAGTATTTGATACACACACACACACACACACACACAAATATAAATACAAATGTTTTCTCCTATCTGTGACTTATCTTTTAATTTTCCTAGCAGTTAGTATATTTATGTTTTAAGGAGAGAGGGTTCTAAAAAATACAATGTTACAGTAGCAGCAAAAGGAAAATTTCATAGCAAATGCTCTCTGCTCTCTCTCAGACTGTGTCAGGAAACCCGGCCTGTGGGCCCAGCAGAGTGATATTGGAAGGGGAGAGTCAGGTCCTGGAGGCTGTGGCTGACAAGCCTGCATCACTAGAGGCTGTGCAGCAGGGCTGGGACTGAGAACAGGACCCCACCCTGAGCTGCATCACTTCTAAATCAAGAACAACTTGGGAACTGTGTTTACCGTCCAATCCTGGGCCCCCTTGCATGGATTCTGCTATGCATTGGGTATGAACTGCTGACCATGAATCCAAGTATGCAAGAGATTATCACTTTTTTAAAATATATATGTTTTATTGATTTTTTACAGAGAGGAAAGGAGAGGGATAGTTAGAAACATTGATGAGAGAGAAACATCCATCAGCTGCCTCCTGCACACCCCCCACTGGGTACATGCCCTTGACTGGAATCGAACCCGGGACCTTTCAGTCCACAGGCCGATGCTCTATCCACTGAGCCAAACCGGGCAGGGAGAGATTATCACTTTTTTGTCTCCTTTAATTCAACCTAATACCACCTCTTAGCCCTCATTCCACCAGCTGGGCAGGAGACTCTATCTAGATCATACAGGGGCCCCCTACCCCTCCTGCAGCCCAGTCAGAATTCAGGAAGCTTACCCAGTGACTAGAAAGTGGCAAAAGGACCTCAAGTCCTCGGTCTGTCTTGGTTGTCATTGGCAACTTCACTCGCTAGCCCATAGCCGTCTGTGAAGCCTGGCAGCTCTCTGCCTCCATGCTACAATGGGGACAACATTATCTGCTAGGCTGCGGCCCCCCCCCCCCCCCCCCCCACCCCCTGTGCCAAGTGCACCTCCTCTGTAGGAATGAGCCATCACTCCTGAAGGAGTTATCCCCTTGGTCCCACTGTTTGCAGTATCCTCCCACCTCTGCCCTTCCCTCCCTTCCTCTTGCATCTCAAAAGCACTCTGTCTCTTTCTCTCACCTTCTAGGGCGCCTGTATTGTGCCTTCCACGGGCTTTCTCAAGATAAAAACTATGAACAACAAATACATATCTATCAACAAGTGAATCTAAGAATCAAGTGAATAAAAAATCTGATGAACAGAATAAACTGGTGAATAGAATAGAATCAGAGGCATAGAAAGGGAGTGGACTGACAATTTTCAGGGGTAAAGGGTGTTGGGGGTGCGGGAAGAGAATGGACAAGGATCCTACACCTATGGATGAGGACAGTGGGGGGGTAAGGACAGAGAGTGGGGTGGGAACTAGGAGGAAGGGAGCTATGGGGGAAAAAAGAGGAACAACTGTAATAATCTGAACAATAAAGATTAAAAAAAGAGATAAGAAAACAAGTTCTAATTCCAAAAAAAAATAAATAAATAAAAGAGTTCCGAAGCACCTTTGACTGCTGGTACTAGTATAGGTTTCTCCTACCTTCACCCCTGCCAAAATCCCCGAGTCAAGGAAACTCAGAAAACAAACACTAATTAACATTTCAATCAATAATGTTGCTGCGATTGTTTGTGGAGATTATTTTACCCTATCTTGGCACCCCCACCCCCTGGCATAGTTTTAGACGGCCTCCTGACCACTGGCCACGGGAAGCCACTTACAGAGAGCAACACATATGTGACTGGAATCGAAACTTTCAGCTAAGTGTTTAGATGTTGCCAAATGCCGGCAGGTTTCCAGCTTTGCCTCACAGAGTGGACCCTAACTAGGTGGTCTCAGGGACTTCTCTCCTGGGCAGTGTTGAGCTGACCACCAGGAAGGTGTCTGTTTCTCCCACCCCCCGACCATCTGTAGCCACAGCCTTCCTGCTGCTTAGCCTTGGCTTCCTCAGACCTGAGAGCATCCGGGAGTGAGGCGCTGGAGGAAGCAGCCTCACACAGAAAGCAGCTTTCTGAGGTTACCAGCAACTTCCTTCTCCCTAAACACAAGGAATGGGGCGCAGTTACAGTGTTTTGGACAGGTTCAAGCCTTGGGCTGAGGAGAAGGCACAGTCCTCTCATTGCCATGTGCAAGTTCCAGCTGGAGGGCAGAGCCTTCCCAGCACAATTAGCCAACAGCTATAGCTGTAATCTTGAACCTGTGGTCCGAACACGCGGCCCCACGTGCCTGAGTGACCGAGTTCAGGGGCATGTAGTTGAGTAGGCTTAAAACCAACGAGAATGTTGTGAACACCTTGATCACGCCCCTACTTTGCCTCGTGGCATCTGCTGAAAAATAAAGACACGGCTTGCGGGCGCTGGTGCTGTCTCCTCATCAGGGAAGCAGTGTCTCACCGAGAGCCAGCTTTTCATTCTCATGTCTGTCTTTTCTAAGCCTTTCACCAACCCCACTCAGGGTCACTGAACCAGGCTAGTTGGCATGGCACATAAGGCGCCCTAGGGCTGAGTATGCCATGGCCGTGCAGGCTCCCCACAGGAACTGACCTTCATTCTATTGTACCTCCTCTCAGAGTTTGATGTTGCCGACCACCGTTTGACCACCATCACTTTTTAAACTTCTCTGTGCTTGGCTCTTATAACTCTTGGGTAAGGCCTCCTTCTCAAATTTTGGAGTGGTGTGGAACTCAGAGGGATGGCAAATGCAGTGGATGACATGTGGGAGATTCAGAGCTATTTTCATTGGCCTCAAACACTGACACACAAACAAAATGAGGCCAAGGGGTAGTCGTCTGACTTGACATAAAAAAAAATCATGGCCAGCCACTTTCCCAATGCAACTGTTTACAGGTGAATTTGATCTCTGAACCATGAACAGAATTAATCTCGTCATTGTCCATTCCATCCTGTGAGTCCCCTCTGCAAGGAAGTATGTTGACAAATTCAGGGACCCCGGATGCCAGAGGGAGAGCTGTCAAGTTAATTAGGTCTAGAAAACACATCATATGAGGAATAGTTAAGGAGAGTGATTATATTTAGTTGAGAGAAGAGACTATTAAGGAAATTTATAAAATCTGCTCTCCAGTATTTGGAGTGTTTTATATAAAGGGGGAAATTATATATATAGGGGCCCAGTGCACAAAAATTTGTGCACTCAGGGGTTGGGGGTCCCTCAGCCCGGCCTGTGCCCTTTTGCAGTCTGGGACACCTGGGGGGGGGGGAGGTCCACCTGCTGGCATGCTTAGCCAGCCTGGGTGAGGGGCTGAGGGCCATTTTCAGGCTGCCCACAGCCCCTTCAGGGTTCGTGCACTGGGGGGTGGGAGGGCTGGTGAGTGCAGGCCTGGACGTTTCCCACCAGAAGGCTCACGATTGCACACGCCTGGTGGGCCCCCACTGCTGAGGGGACACACCTGACACAGAGCTGGGTGGCAAGCCAGGGGCGGACGCTGGTGCAGGATCCCTTGGTGGGGCCCTGCTGCTGAGCAAACACACCCGGGGTGGAGCCAGGCAGCGGACTGGCTTCGGATTCTCTGCACTGTGCAGCAGACGCTCCCTCATGCCCTGTGGAGGCCCCTAGGGGGTGAATGAAGGTAGTGGACCCTGGACGGATGCTCCCACATGCCCCCAAGGAGGCCCCCGGGCAGAGCCAGGCAGCAGACCCAGGACAGGCATTCCTGGACACCCCACAGAGGCCCCCAGGGCAGAGCCAGGCAGCGGACCCAGGACAGGCATTCCTGGATGCCCCGAAGAGGTCCCGCGCTCCTGCATGCCCCGAGGAGGCCCCCAGGGGGCGGAGCCAGGCAGTGGACCCAGCATGGCTGCTCCTGCAAGCCCTGTAGAGGACCCGCTCTCCCACACGCCTGGTGGAGGCTCCCAAGGGGCGGAGCCAGGCAGTGGACCCAGGACAGGCGCTTCTGGATGCCCCGAGGAGGCCCCAGGCCGGAACCCCCCCACTAAGCTGACACACCTGGCACAGCTGTGCCGGCCACGGAGGCTCCCAGTGCAGAGCCACCCTGCCAGCCTCCATCTTGGCTGGGTTAATTTGCATACAGCCGCTCTGATTGGCTGGTGGGCGTGGCTGTGACCAGAGGCTCAGCCAGCCTAGGCAGGCAGTTGCAACAGAAGCCTTTGGTTTGCTCTAGCTCCATGGCTGCTGGCCTCCATCTTGGCTGGGTTAATTTGCATACAGCCGCTCTGATTGGCTGGTGGGCATGGCTTAGGTGTCTTGGGTAATGGTCAATTTGCATATTACTCTTTTATATTGTATATATAGTTATAGTTATAGTTTTATAGTTATAGTTATAGTTATATAGTTATAGTTGCAATAAACATGACAGGGACAATGTGATGGTATTTATGGGGCTGGGGAATGAGGGGTGGGAGATTGGGGGTTATTAGAAAGAAGATCTTTCTTTTATAACTGTTTTATCAGGTAGTGAGTTTTTCCAACATAAGTGAGGAAACAAAGCCTATCCATCTATCAGAGATGACATTAGGGGGATCTTACTTGAGTGAGAGACTGGAATGATTTCTGAGATTCCTCAAACAACCTTGCAATCCCATGACATCATCTTGTTCTTTATTTCTGCTGCCTGACTCACAGTATTGACAGAGAGCTGCTCTAGGAAGAAACTAAAATAAGTAGATGAGGGAAGGGTCATGGAAAAGAGAAAACAATAAAACAACTAAAAAAAAAAAAAAAAAAAGAACTTACTATATGCCAGAATCTGTGCTAAGCACCATATATATATATCATCTTCTTTAATTCTGACAACAAACTCGTGAGATATTTAGTCTTACTTCTGTGAGAAAACTTAAGACTCAGAGAAATTAAGTAACTTCCCCAAGGACACATGGGCACTAACTAGTGGAGCTGGAGTTTGAACACAGATCTCTGTGATTCTAAATCCTAATGTGACGTGTTATTTTCACCCATCCTTTATTTATGGCAAACGGTATTGCTTTGAAAAAAAAAAAGTGTTAGTATTAACATACAGATACTGTTTAAAATAAATTTACTTAGAGTTAGGAGGAAAACATTGTATAACAAATCACACAGATTTTACATAGATATACAGCGGTACTAGTAGCTAAAATGAATGTAGTTTGGGAAATACCATCCCAAATGTTTTGATAGCAGGACCTTCCAATTTAGCCTATCTTGTGTTTTGACTGCTAAGTACCAGGAAAAGAAAAAAAACTTAAAAACTAAATAGAATATGAATGAATTCTCCTGTGCTCAGACGGGTGGGTTATTTCATGTGTTACAATAAAGAAACCAAATGGACCCTTGCAAATAAAAAAAAAAAATGATACGATTGTAAAATCCAGAGGAAAACCCCAGGTGGGGCCTATTCGAATAAAGGATGAAGTTTCCAAGGTATGTACATAGACTGGCCGAGAGGAAGTGATGACACAGGAGTCCTTTGGGTTTGAGAGGCCCCGTGTGGAAGGTGAAGGGGTTTACAGTCCTGTTTTGGGAAGAAGGATCATCACCTTTCCAGTGACAGAGGGAAGATCTTTGTGGAAAGTTCAAAGTTAGAATTGGGAAGTCCAAAAAGAAGATAGGAAAGTAATCATGAAGACCAAATCGCTGCATGGCATGCTCTGTGCCAGATGACTTACATGCAAATCTCATTTGTTTTGCACAACAATGCAGCAAGGAAGCTGTTACATTTCATAGATGAGAAGACTGAGACTGGGAGATGCTCAGTAATTTGCCCAGAATGCTGTGGTCCAGCCAGGATTGGACTGTGGACCGCCAGTTCCAAGCCTGCATTGGCTCCCCCTGCACCACACATCCTTGCTTGAGTGAGCGTCCTCAACCCCAGACAGCAACAGCTTTCACTTTGTCACTTAATTTCTCCGGCCATGCAGGACATGGCTAGCCTCCGAGAGAGTGGGGAGACGTGCTTGGAGAGGGCTGCCTCTCTCCTGAGCTCAAATGCTGCAGACTCCATGGCACATCAATGTCTTCCACCTTGAAACTTTGCAGGGCCGGACGAGGTCAGAAAAAGAAGCCGTCCGTGAAAGTGGGGGCAGGATTGTGTTTGTAAAACCTGTCCCTGCTGAAGCACTAGGCTTGGAAGAATCCACTGGGCATCCACATACATTTTATACTTCCACTCGGATTTGTTCCCAGTCTCCAGAGTACCACTCATTTCTAGGAATAGTGGACCAAGGTCATAGAAGCATTCTAGGTTAGGACATGGAGGATTAGATTGGGACAATAAGAAAGTAGAGGCTGTGTATATCATTGGCTTCTCGCAGGATCCATGGAGAGGTAGGTACCCAGTGAATGACCTGGGAAGATGGTGGCAGGGGAAACACCTGGTCTCCTTGCTCTCTCTGGTCTTGAAGTCCTTCCACGCCAGACACAGTGCCTGCCACGTGGCTGCCAGTAAGACATTTGTGGAAGTGAGCTGAATATTTCCCTACTGGTGAAGCCTGCACGCCTGGATCTGTCCCTCTTTTAGGGAATGTGCCTTTCTCATGTTTGTGGCTGGGGCTGTCTTTGGGGGTTTTCCTCAGGGCTTTACACTCACTCGCTCTCTGAGAGTGCATTCGTAGTCATTATGATCAGTGGAAATGCCCACCTGCCAATCTTATCTGGAGCAAGAGCCCAGCCCTTTCTGGGTGTTATTTCTCTCTAGTCAGTTCCCCTTTTTGCATTTGAGTTCTGGCCTCCGCACTAACATTTTTCTCTCTCTACACGGAGTGTTGGGAAAAATGGGTAGCTCGCTTCGGCTGCTCTTTGTTTATTCTTGATGCCTTGTTTCTGTGTTCCTTGGGAATGCCACTGGGCTTACACATCTGGTCTCTGGGAGCTACGGTGGAGGGACATTTGTGACAGGTATGTTCTGATGCGGCTCGTGTGCCTGCGGAGCGCGGTGTGGGGGAAAGGTGCATCTGCGGCCGATGTTCAGTGGTCGGGGCTGATGGCTAGCAAAAGAGTGGGTGCGGAGGGGTGTGGAGTACATGCTTAAACCCATAGACCATGAGGCCTGATTCTCAGACTGCTTATGTTCGAAGTAGGGCATTGCAAAACTGTGGTTCAGCTAGATTCCTTTGTCTGCTTTGATGAGCTTAGCGACAGGACAGGCAGGAAATAGAAGGAGCCACTTAAACAACCGATACCCTCCCTTGGCCTTAGAGTGCCGAGGCTCCAAGCAGCTCCGCTTCAGGAGAAACCATTCAAGGATGCTGGCCTGAGCCCTTGGCGCCAGTGGGAAGCCGGTGGTGGTTTGGAGCGGGTTGGGTTGAGAGGGTGAGGGGAGCAGCGTGATAAAACCCACAGCCCCTGCAGTGGCATCTGCTTTCTTCTTTGCCCCTTTCCTTCTCTGGTCCAGAAAACTTTCCCCATTTTTTCTTCCCATCCAAGTACCCCACCCCAATACTGGCCCCTCTTGGCATCAGGGACCCCGATAGCTAATTTGGAAAGAAATAGGAAATAGTCTGGGCAAAAAAAAAGAGCCGAGGCAGTGGTTTACTGTGTTCTGTATACCATGAACATATTTGCATCTGCAAACAGGCTTAAAATAATGCCTCCATTAATAGTTATTTAAGGTTCTGGAGAGACAGGTGAAAGTCATTTGGGGCCAAGGGAACTTCCCACTCCTCTCAAATTTTTATAACTAAAGAGCTGACCTGCTTCTCTGACCTGCAACCTTAATCTTGGGACTAAGGCTCTGAACTACAATGAGTCTGTTTAATTATGTGGACAAGTTCACAGTTCTATATTATGTCTTCTGCGGATACCATTCGTGCTGTTCACCTGAGCTGTCTTGCACATAATGAGAGCTTTTTGAAATATCTGTTCATCTGTATCTGTAAATATATTTATGAAGTGCTTACTGTATCCCAGGTGCTTAGTTTTTAACGGAGCATCAAAGACGTAGCCCCTATACCCTTGAAGCGTCTAGCCTAAAAAATAACTGCATAGCAACTGTACTTCGAAGAGAAGGAAATAAGTCTTTGTGCCTGTGCTCGTAGTTTAGTAACTCTGTCTTTGAGTTCGATATTTTGGTTACTTTGATATCCCTGGAGGTCAGATGTCCCTCCCTGGTGGAGGTGGAATGGGAGTGGAAAGGAGAGGGAGAGAACATGAAAGGTGAAAAGGTGAGCGAGCCAAGTCAGGTTCTTTAAAAGAAAATCAAATGCCAGACAGACGTGGGAGTGAGTTTAGGGGTCTCTGGGCCAGGAGAGTGAAGCTGTGAAGAGACAGAACTAGAACCAATCGTGTCTACAATTAGCAAGGGGGTGGGGACAGGGTTGGGGAGGGATGTGGGTGGTTATCCAGAGTCCACCCAAGTGTTGACAATTTGCCTTTTATGGCCAGGCAAATAAAAGTCTTTGGGAGGCAGGAAGGGAGAATGTCCATAGGGTGGGCCCACAACCTTTATTGGACCCTTATCTTCCTCTTTATTCTAATATACAGACTTATTTCTGAACTGTACATTGGCATAGACTCAGGCTGAGGTTTGGGAAATAGATGACATTTTGAATGTGTTAGGAAGAAAAATCAAGATGAGAAAGGTCCCATTACCTTTTCTTCTCTCTCTTTTCATGAGTATGATTCCTTTCTGAGTTCCATTGCCTACTTAGATAAAGTAACTTGAACTTAACTTTTAATGGCTAAGAAAAACACATTTCTCCCTTCCAGCTAGCACTTGCATTTTAACAGGGGTTTTCAAAAACGCCTTAACCCAAGAAATGAGTAATTTGGGAATTCCAATCACTAGGGTAGGGCTGGTAACTCGAAAAGGGGAGAGGGGGACACCTCTCAAACTGTGCCTTTGAAACATGGAGTTTCTCTCTTTGGCCAGGATTCTGGTCCTGAGAGTACAGGAAGAGGCTTCCTTCAGGGGCCAAAATTGGCATGGCTGCCTTTTAGTGCGTTCTATGGGTCTTATTCTTGGCATGTAGAGCCCTTGACTAGATGTGCTTGGACTCAGAGTACCTATAAAACGTTGCATGATGCTTACCTATAGGCATTTTTGGCAAGATGGAAGAAGTGGTATTCAAAACCATTGCTAATTTGAAAAAGACATGCTCCTTGACACAGAAAGGTCTGATTCTAGATATGCCTAGGAGAGCTGGGCATCTGTCCTGCATACAGACTTGCTGCTGGGAGATGAGAAAAGCTAAATGCTATTGCCATGCTGTGCTCCTTCTTCTGAGCAAGTGAGGAAAATGGGCTCTTAAATTTTTAACCCTTTAGTTCTTACAATATTGGGGTAAAGAAAAGCATCCTCTGCTCCTTAGGCATCTGCATAGACATGTCTTCTTTGTACCCAATACCTCTTTGTACCTATACCTTCATGTCCATGTGGAAATACTGTCTTCCCAAATGGGTGAGGGAAAAGACAGCTAATGCAAGGAAGATAGTATTAAGTAGAAAACTTCTCGGAAAATGGGGGCTCAAGGGAATTTTCTCCAAGAAGCGATTGGAAACCAAGTCAGACATATGATCGAGCCTGACCTAGAAGGAGATGTGGCTGGTGGGGGAGTGCAAGGAAAGCCGAGCTTAGGATGGGTGCAATGTACTCATAGCCAATCATCTCACGTGTCTACCAGACACTGGAAAGTGTGCATGTTTTCATCAAGGCATCACCTACGCTCCTATCTTTTTTGTCATGCCTATTGTCACCATGCTGGTTCAGCCTCTTCATGTCAAGTCTCAGAGCCTTTAATACTGGCATTCTTGAGCACTCTGCTACCAGTCCTCACCTCTTTTCTCAGGCTTCTGATAGGCTTGTTTTCTTTAAACTTTCATTATATAACTTTTCTGTCCCAAACTTCTAATTCTATATCAAATCAAATATAAACTCCTTATCTCATTATCTAGCCCCATTAAGCTATCATACCCTACTTACAGAAGCTAATGTCCCATTATTTGTCCAAAAGCAACCTCCCTTCCAGTCCAGTCAGCTTTTCTTAGTGTCCTACAAAAGGCCATGATGATGCCCCCATTCCCATGTGTCCTTATAGACTACGTACTATATTTGACTGTGACTTAGAAAGTTGCCAAAGACTATTATACCAATAAGAAACATTAAGCATAGAGTTATGCCTCTGTTCTTATACATGCGTGTATCAAGAGTAGGGCTGAAATATTTATCTAGTGGAACTCAATCTAACATTTAAAAGTGATTCATCAGGAGGCAGTAGTTCTTGGAGATGTATCAACTGGATGCGTGGGATGCAGGGTTGTATACCTCCTCAGGAATCTGCTTGAAGGGCTGTCATGAGAAAAATTGTTGGAAGCTTGCAAAGCATTTTAAGGACAGAGGCAGAAGGTCATTACATTGAGTTCTAGAAAATCAACAAATGCTAATGTGAAAAGAAAACAGAAATTCACTATTACATTCTGTTAAGCCAGTAGGCGATTCTCAGGAGTGAGAGTATCAGAATGAATGGGCTCAGCTGGAACCAATACTGGGTAAAAGCATCCTCTTCTCTAACAGAAATCCAAATACCACCATACCTAGCTCACCATGTTCTGTCACCAGGGTAGAGTTCTGAGACCAAGTCTGACCTACTTTTACCCCTTCATCCCACCCTCTGGACTATAGGGTTGCTTGCTATTCTTCGTTTCTTCTGAAGTCCTGGGTCACTTGTAGTCAGCTCAGCAGATCCTCCATAGACAGGTGGAACCTGTAAATGCACCTTATTGTATACTATGCTAAAAATTAGAGAAATGGACTCTGGGGTGGGGGATAGAGAAAGGTGATATGTCCAGGTTTTCTCCTTTATTTCCCCTTCTTTCTTGGAATATAAAGACAACCTTAAAAGAAACTTAAAAGTTATAGAGTTCAGCCACCCACCCAATTCTATAATCCCTCCTAAAAGTCTCCAGTGCGTTGTTACCCCGCTTTTGCTGGTGATGAGGAGCTCATTACCCCATAAGAACATCTAGTCTTTGGTCGTAGCTTTCTATTCAAAGTTCCCCATTATCTGAAACTGAAATCTGGATCCCTGTGACTTTCAATTATTGGAACTACTTGCCCTCCAGCAACAGAGTATGTGTCCCACAGAGGACCTTCAAGTATCTGCAGACAGCTGTCATGTGCTTGCAGGTTTCTCTTCACGTTTATTACCCCCAGTTCTTTTAACAGTCCCTCATTGGACATGCTTTCATTATTCTCTAGGGAATTGTGCTGCTGCTTCTCTTGAACAACTCTGATTTGTCATTGTCATTCAAGTATAACCACCCTCACCGAACGTGATACCACAAGTAACGTGGTCTGATAAGCACAGAGTTTAGCAACCACATTCTTCACCAAGATTAGAATTACTTTTTTGTTAGTCATGCCACACTAGCATTTATGTGATTTTTACATTGACTATAGATAAGCTATTCCACTTCACAGTTGTTATTTTAAAACTTAAGTTCTTTACGCTTTTATGAATCATGAAATTCATCATGTTAGCATCAGGCTTTCTTTTCAGGACTCATGATTATTAATTCAGCTGACCAACTGACCAGTAGCTATCTGGCTCATTTTTGGGTCATCCGCACATTTGAAAGCAGAAGCATGGTTTCTGTGTTTTCATTCATAGTTTTACTAAATATGTGAAAGTGAAAAAGTAAAAAATGGAGCCTTTAGCATCCACTCCGATATCAGCCTTTTAAACAAGAATGATTCCTGGCACTAGGTTGTTGAATAAAGAAATGAATGAATCAATGAACCAATTGATATCTTGTCCTCATCCCCCATATTTAGTCTATAATGTTTAATTATAATGTTGATTATAATCCTACATATGGCTTCTCTTTACTTCTGCCCCTTCCAGCCTGGCCAAACAGCCATATTCTTATACTTGAATGTCTGCCAACTGATTGATCTTCTGGCATCTGTTCTGGCTTCCCTACTGTCCATTTGCTACACAGCACCCAGGGCCATCTTTTCAAAATGCAAACTTGATTATGTAACTCCTCTGCTTTAATTTCTTCAGTGTTTCACATTGCTTTCAGAATAAAGACCAAAATCCTTATCTGTCCAATAAGGTAAGCATGTTCTGGCTCCTACTAACCTCTCCAGCCTTGACTCCCACCTCTTTGTTCACTTTAGCACATCTACCTTTTGCCTCAGTGCCTTTGCACATGCTGTTTCCTTTGCCTAGAATCCTCCCAAGCCATTACCCAAACTTGTACCTACTTAGCACCTATTCAGCTTCTTCTGCCTACCTACAGGTGCGTCATGAACTGCCCCCAAATTTAGCAGCTTGATACAATAAATATTTCTCTCTCTCTCTCTCTCTCTCTCTCTCTCTCTCTCTCTCTCTCTCTTTCTCTCTCTCTCTCTCTCTCTCTCTCTCTCTCTCTCTCTCAGTGTTGTGAATCAGAAATTTGGGTAGGCTTCTAAGTGTTTTTGTTTTCATGGCATCAACTTGGTGATATTAAGTTAATGAATGGACTTCTGTAGAGCTTCACTGTCCAACTTAGCAGTTACTAGCCACCTGTGGCTACTGATCACTTGAAATGCAGCTTGCCTTAATTGAGATGCACTGTCAGTGTAAAATAACCACAAGAATTAGAAGATTTGATACTGAAAAAGAATGTAAAATTTCCATTAATAATTTTCATATTGATTCCATATTGAGATTATAATATTTTACAGATATTGGATTGAATAAAATATATTATTAAAATTAATTTCACCTATTTTCAATTGTTAATGTGGCTACTAGGAATATTCAAATTATGTGGCTTGGCTTACATTTCTATTAGATAGTGCTGATCTGGAGCAAGGTATTTTTTTCTATAAAAGGCCAGATAGAGGGTATTTTCAACTTTGTGGTCCCATGGTCTCTATCTCAGCTACTCAACCCTACAATTGTAGTGCAAAAGCAGCCAGAGATGATAACTAAATAAATGAGTATGGCTGTGTTCCCAGAGAACTTTGTTTGCAAGTGTAGTTGACGGCTGGACTCGGTCTGCGGGCTGCAGTTTGGTGACCTCTGATCTAGGGAATTCAAGCTACATGCCTGGTGGCTTGGTAGAGATGTAAAGCTGGGCTCAGCTGGGACTACTGACCCAAACACCTAGCACAGAGGTCTCAGGGTAGTGGAACATTGTACACGGCAGCTCCAAGTTCCAGAAAGTGTACTCTAAGAAAGACAGAAGCTGTGAAGTCCCAAACCTCCCTCCTACACGTTCTATTGGTCAAACAAATCTCTGAAGCCAGCCCAGATTCAAGGAAAGATTAGATTCTACCCCTTCATGGGAGGGGTAGAAAAGAATGTGTCCACGTTTATTCTACCACATTGTTCTTCATGTTTAAACTATTCATGGTATAGCCTCTCCTTTATAGCACTTGTCATCATTGTTATTTTATATTTATCTGTATGATTATTTGATCATTATCTTGATCTTCTACTTCACTGCAAGCAACCCCAGGAAGGGGAGCTGTTGCTGGTTTTGTTCATTGTTATATTCCCAGCACACAGCACCATGCCTGGCTCAATAAAAAATTGTTGAACAAATAAACAATATTAGGGCACAGCTTTTCAGCCAAGTAAGCGTAGTAATACCCATCCCACGTTTCCCCATGCTTCTCTTAAGCATATCACGCGGCACCTTGTCAGAAGCCTTGTGAAAATTCAGATATATTCAATTCCCAGAACGCTTCCTAATTTGCAGTTAAGGAACTTTATTGAAAAGGGAAATAAGCCTACCTTATTCCTCCTGGCACCTCCAAGGTAATACTAGCTGCTCTAAAGGCTCTGGTGCTCTGAGAAGTAATCCATGCGGCATGTCCCACAGGCAAGCCAGGGCCTTGGGCAGCTTGTGCTCCTCCTGCATGTCACTCTCCTCTCGCCTGGTTGGCAGTGCCTGGCCATCAGGGTTGCCTTATCTAGTCACTGTATGAACTAGTGAAGGCAAGGGACCAGGCCCTGAGTGTGGGCTGAAGTCATCCTGGTCCTCCCTCCAAGGCCTACACATCAACTATACTTACAAAGTTTTCTTGGAACACAGCCATACTCATTTATTTAGTTATCATCTCTGGCTGCTTTTGCACTACAATTGTAGGGTTGGGTAGCTGAGTTAGAGACCATGGGACCACAAAGTTGTCCTGCTTTTTGCTTAGAACAAGAACTCTTATATTTGCTGGAAGGAGATAGGCATTGCCACCTTCCACACTAGTCCTGGAGCTCGCATTGTAGTCATTTGTGGACCCTATCTTTCTTTATAGAACTGGGTGAGGGACCAAGGCCTACCCATCTTTCTATTCCCCCACAACCTCTAAAGCAAGTCTGAGTCTATGTTCAGTAAATGTTTGCACAAGAGCTGGTCTCTGTGAACAAGCTTCCTAAGACAACAGCAAACTTAGCATTTTTTCCTAGTACCCCGATCACCACTAATACGTATTCTAGACAAAGTTGTGAAATAAGGAACGTTTTATTTGCTGCTCCCCAACTTCTGCCTTGGAATCCTTGTCTCACTTTCCGTGTCGTCATTTTTGTACTTCCCTGTCCCACCTCGTTGCTGGCCCACCTGCAGTCCACATCCTTCCGTACTGCCTCTTGCCTGAACTAGATCTCACATGTGCTTCAGACCGGAGACTCAAAAGGTCCCTTTGTGTATTTCCTCCTTTTTCTGCTCAAGTTCTCTTCTTTGCCCAGAGCTCTTCTGGGTGAGGCTTAGTGGTGATGTGCCTAGAGCTAAACCCACAACAGGAAACTGATGACCTGTCCAGGGCTGGCACATAACGGGTGCGTAAGCAATAGTTGTGGAGTGAATGGAAGCTTTGAGTCCCCTCCCACCTCATCTCCATACGTTTCCCTGAGCATCACACTCGGCTGCCAGCACAGCTGACCTGGGGATGTGCTGCTCCCTGTTACTCTAAGTGTGGGCAGAATTAGAATCCTTTCCACTTGCTCCCACGGCACAGCTGAAACTGGCTGGAACTTTTAAAGGAACTACACCAGTGTTTTTAAAAGAACACAGAGAGGCTGCGTGCGTTTAAAACCTCAGCTCTGTCATTTACTAGCCAGTGGCTAAGACAAGTTTTGTAATCCCTCTGAGACTCCATTTGTTCCTCTGTAATGTGAGGGCAAATAATCCCACCTTATCCTGAGGACTAATAGCATAGTCATTCAGCTGCCTCTCGCTCACGCCCCATGATGGGCCAGACATGTAAAGCAGAGGTGGGGAATGTCCAGCCCATGCGCCATATAAGTCCTGCAAAATCATTTGGTCTGGCCCAGCCTAGGCATTAGGAATGAGTTAACTAAATGTTTGACCAAATGTAGTGGGCTAATTTGTAAATTGATAATTTTGTGTGGCCTGTGAATGATATTACAAATATCCAAATGGTCCTTGGCAGAAAAAAGGTTCCCCACCCCTGAAGTAAGGGAAAGCCATGTAGAATGGGTATTCTTCTTTGTTTCTGAAGTGAACCTCCAGCTACATGGAGGCTACTCATTTCAGGTGTGTGACCAGTTCGTTCACCTACAGACCACAGTCTGCTCACAGCTGACAGGAATCTCTCAGAGAATCTCCCCTGTAAACTCTTAGGTTCTTTCCCCTCTCATTCCCCTTTTGGTTCTCTCCCTCCAAAAGCAAGAGTTTCTACTTCGCAGGCGCTCTGGAGTAAGCGAGGACTCGTGGTTGTGGCTGAGACCTGATTCCTGAGGGAGCAGCGACATTTCTGTTCTTTTTCAGAGCCAACAACATTAAAGAGACTGGCTTACTAACCCAACCCTTCCTCCCCACCCCACCCCTCCAACCCCCAGCCCCACTCCCAGCCCACATGACAGCTAGAGTTCAAATTCTTCACATGAGACATGAATACTTTATAAAAGAGAATTATGTCCGTCTCAAGATTTTTAACACCATATTTTATTAGCTCTCTGACAAACCTTGTGTCCAAAGTGTTGTCCAAGACAGCGCACATTCTCCAAATTAATATTAGTGAAGTTCACTAGGACTGTCATGTTTGGGCGGGCTTTTGAGGAGGAATGTGATCACTGTGCCCAAATCCTTGAAGGGCTTTGGCAAAGTGTGTTAGACTTATCTTGAGCAGTTTCAGAGAAGAACACCAATATCAATGAGAGGAAGTTACCAGGAGGCAGCTCCTCACTCAGGGGAAGAGAGTTTCCAAATAGAGAAGTAAAAAATGGTGTTGACTTCCTTGTCATACCCCAGAGCTCCTTCCCACAGTGTGACTTAGAGGGATGGATCATTTATCCAGGATTTCCCAGGGCCAATAATTTCTTGTAATTATTTGAATTCAAGGTGATTTGTTAAATTTATAACAAAATATAATTTGATTTTATGTCTCTGTTTATTATTGGTTTGAAAACAGTGGGAGATTCCTATATTAGGTGGGAGTTCAGATTCAAAGGATTTCCAGCCCTCAGATTCTATGATGAATAGGATGCTGGTGATGATTTAATATGGGGAAGTGCACAAGAATAAAATAGAGAACTCTGTTTCCAGATTCTACCACTGAGCGATGTCAGCTTTGGCCCAACAGATAATGCCCAAGCTCTGAGATCTAGTGAAATTACTAGAAGGGTAAAAGAGAGCAATCAGGAGCACTGTAAGGTCCATATGTTGACACCCACCATGTATTTTACTTTAATATATATGTATGTATATATGAGGCCTGGTGCACAAAATTTGTGCATTGGCGGGGGCGAGGGGGGTTTCCCTCACCCAGCCTGAACTCTCTCCAATCTGGGACTCCTCAGGGGATGTCTGGCTGCCCACAGGGATCAGGCCTAAACCAGCAGTCAGACATTCCTCTCACAATCCGGGACTGCTGGCTCCTAACTGCTTGCCTGCCTGATTGCCCTTAACTGCTTCTGCCTGCCAGCCTGATTACCCCTAACTGCTCCCCTGCCGGCCTGATTAACACTAACTGTTCTCCTGCCAGTGTGTTCACCCCCAACTGCCTCGCCTGCAGGCCTGATCTCACCCCCACCTGCCCTCCTCTGCTGGCCAATTTGATTCTGATTGGTTGGTTCCTATGTCAGTCAGCATCAAAAGCTCTGCCTTCTAGGCAGCCATTGGCTCCTCACAGTTGACCCAGATTTGGTTCTGATTGGTCAGTTTCTATGCCAGTCCATGTCTCTGGACCTATCAACTGGGCCTGGTCAGAAAGGCGGTGCTGGCTGATCAGCAGCCCTGGTGGAGGCCTGGAGAGAAATGGAGGTGTGGCTGCTGGAGAGAAAGAGAGAGGCAAGTGCTGATCAACAGCTGCTACAGAGGCTACAGATCAGATCCTGCTTCTCTCTTCCAACGTTTCTCTGGGTCTGATTTGCAGCCCCCTCAGCAGTCAGTGCTGGGTCACCTCGCCTGGAGCTGCAGCAGTGTTGGGTCTCCACGGCAACACAGCACTGACTTCAGGACTGACTTCTGGTTGGTTAAGCCTCCAGTCTTGACTGACCCAGAATTTTTATATATTAGGATTTTGTTGATTTCAGAGAGGAAGAAAGAGGGAAAGAGAGAGAGAAACATCAATGATGAGAATCATTGATTGGCTGCCTCCTGCAGGCCCCCTACTGGGGATTGAGACCACAATACCAGGCATGTGCCCTTGAGCAGAACCGAACTGGAGACCCTTCAGTCTGCAGACCAAAGATCTATCCACTGAGCAAAACCAGCTAGGACTCACTGTGTGCTTTAGTAACTAAATATATTTGCAGCTCATTGTCACAATGCACTGATTTTCTAATTAGTTACTAATTAGCACTATTTTTTAACTATAAAAGAGCTCATACAGATCAATAAGAAAAGGGCTAAAGACCCAAATTAAAAGTCAGCAAAAGAAATGTATACACAGTGTGGAACCAAAAATGTAACCTCTTATACTTTTGCAAAGATGCTGATACTCATAATAAAAAACAGTCATTTAAAAGTAATAGTGAGAACTACCTCACATCCATTGAAATGACACAAAAATCCCACATGCACACAGAAAATAAATGTTGGAAAGGATATGGTGACATTGGAAGTCGTGCACTATTTTTTTTATCTTTATTGTTCAGATTATTACAGTTGTTCCTCTTTTTCCCCCCATAGCTCCCCTCCTCCCAGTTCTCACCCCACCTTCTGTCCTTGCCACCCCCACTGTCCTCATCCATAGGTGTACAATTATTGTCCATTCTTTTCATGCACCCTCAACACCCTTAACCTCCGAAAATTGTCAGACCACTCCCTTTCTATGCCTCTGATTCTATTCTATTCACCAGTTTATTCTGTTCACCAGATTTTTTATTCACTTGATTCTTAGATTCACTTGTTGATAGATATGTATTTGTTGTTCATAATTTTTACTTTCCTTTTTCTTCTTCCTCTTCTCAAAGGATACCTTTTAGCATTATATATAATACTGGTTGGGTGGTGATGAACTCTTTTAGCTTTTTCTTGTCCAAGAAGCTCTTTGTCTGACCTTCAATTCTGAATGATAGCTTTGCTGGGTAAAGTAATTTTGGCTGTAGGTTCTTGCTATTCATCATTTTGAATATTTGTTGCCACTCCCTTCTGGCCTGCAAAGTCTCTGTTGAGAAATCAGCTAACAGTCATATGGGTCCCCCCTTGTAGGTAACTCACTGCTTTTCTCTTGTAGTTTTTAAGATTCTCTCCTTGTCTTTTGCTCTTGGCATTTTAATTATGATATGTCTTGGTGTGGTCCTCCTTCGGTTCCTTTTGTTTGGGGTTCTCTGCGCTTCCTGGACTTGGAAGTCTATTTCTTTCACCAGGTGAGGGAAGTTTTCTGTCATTATTTCTTCAAATAGGTTTTCAATATCTTGCTGTTTCTCTTCTTCTGGTACCCCTATAATTCTGATGTTGGTACGCTTGAAGTTGTCCCAGAGACTCCTTAGACTATCTTCATACTTTTTGATTCTTTTTTTCTTTTCTTTTCTTTTTTCTTTTGGTTTTTCCAGCTGGGTGGGTTTTGCTTCTTCATATTTCATATCTTTGACTTGATTCTTGCGATCCTCTTGTCTGCTGTTGGATCTCTGTATATTATTCTTTATTTCAGTCAGTGTATGCTTAATTTCTAGTTGGTCCTTTTTCATATCCTTGAGGATCTCATTAGATTTACTGAGGGTCTCACTAAATTTATTGGCAGTCTCTAGAAAATTCTTAAAAAACCTAATAACCATGGTTTTGAACTCTATATCCTATCGTTTTCTTTCCTCCATTTCTGTCATTTGTGACCTGTTTCTTTGTCTCCGAATTTTGGCTGCTTCCCTTTCTGAGTTAGGTGATCACTGAGAGGAATTACCCTCTAAGCCACTTGGTTATGAGAGTCAGCTGTGTCTACAGTGGGAGAATTTCTGTGCTGGAGACACCCTTATGCGGCAAGGGTTGTTTCAGTGGGGTTTTTGTGCTCACTGTGTCTGCCCCAAGTGTGTTCCTTGTGGATCTGAGTTTTATTTAGGATGGTCCCACTCTGGCCACTGGGTGAGGCTGGCTCTTGTATCCTTAAGAAGGTGTTGATTTAGACTTTGCCTTAGGCTACTCAGCCTTTTATATGCAAAAGCCTCTGATGCATCTTGGGAGGGGCGGGGCCTCGGGGGGTCTGCAGAGCGGAGCAAATAGCTATGGCCGCTTCTCAGCCCTGCGCTAAGAGACACTGGGTCTCTGTGTCCCGCGGTAATTGCTGCAAGCAACGCTGAGAGAAACCCGCTTTGGATTTCCTCCTGGTGCCAGTCAGTCCCTCTTCTCTGGGTGTGCATCTAGGTCCTCAGAAACTCGCCTGGTACTGGAGTTCAGAGCCACCGGGAGCTTGTGGCTCTCTCCAGTTTGAAAAAGAACTGCGTCCTCTGGTGCCAGCCCTCTCCCCGAGCCCCGTGTGTGCGCCTCCGTACCTCTGTACTTTGCTTCTGCCACTCCTCTGAGTCTCAGTTTCTTTCTAGTTGTAGAATTTTCACTCAGCCAGCCTTCCTGTGGGTGTGAGTGGTGTCCGTGTTTTCTTTTCATGGTTATCCTGAAATAGTTGTGCACAGCTGCATTTACAGTGTTTACCTTATGCCGCCATCTTGCTGTCTCTGAAGTCGTGCACTATTAATGTGAATGTAAAATGGTGCAGGTGCTATGATAAACAGTATAGCAATTCTTGAAAAAAATTTTTTAAATTTTGTTTTATTGCTTAAAGTATTACAAAGAGTAGTACATATGTCTCCTTTTTTCCCCCCTTGACCTTCCCCTGGCCTCCCCTACCCCCCAGTGTTTTGTGTCCATTAGTTATGCTTATATGCATGCAGAAAAGTCCTTTGATTGCTCTCTTACCCCCCCCTCAAATTTTTTAAAAATAGATTACTGTGTGACTCAGTAATTCCACTTCTGAATATATGCCCAAAAGAAATGAGATATTTGTATATCCATGTTTGTGACAGCATTATTCACAATCACCAAAAGGCAGAAGCAACTCAAGATAACTAACTCTGCCACATATGTGGTTTGACATATGAACAAGGTTTTCTCATTGCAACATGATTGGAAACAACATAAATAGCCATTGATAGGGGCTGGAAAAATAAATAATTACCATCCACTATAAGCAGCTGTTAGAATTAGGATACACAGTATGTGCTGACACAGAACCATCTCCAAGGTAGTGGCTAGTGTGCAAATGTATGTGTACTGTGCTATCATGTGTTTAAAAATAAAATAAAAAAAATGTCAGCCTATGTTTTTCCTAAAATAACTGCAAGTAAAGGCAAGAAACTGCTAACAGGTAACAGTGGTCACATTACAGTAGTTATATCTACAGAGGAAAACTAGATAGCTAAGGGACAGAATTAGGAGAGAGACTTGCTTTCCACTATTTATCACCTTTACCTTTTAAATTTAATACCATATGCAGGTATGATGTATTCAAAATTTTTTAATTAAAGAAAAAGAGAGGTCACCCTGGCCAGTGTTGCTCAGTAGTTAGAGTGTCAGCCTGCTCACTGAAGAGTCTCGGGTTGGATTCCCACACAAGGACACATACCTGGGTTGCAGGTTCATCCCCATCCCTGGTTGGGGCACATTTGGGAGGCAACCAACTGATGCGTCATGTGTCTTGCATCTCTCTTTCTCTCTCTCTCTCTCTCTCTCTCTCTCTCTCTCTCTCTCTCTCTCTCCCTCCTTCCCTTCCACTCTCTCTAAAACTCAATGGAAAAAATATTCTTGGGTGAGGATTAACAAAAATAAATAAATAGATCAATCAATATGTAGATAAAAAGAGAGATTTCAATGCATGCATATAAGCATAACCAATGGACACAGACAGTAGGGGGGTGAGGGCCTGTGCTGGGGGGTGGGAGCAGGTGGGGAGAGGTCAATGCGGGAAAAAGGAGACATGTAAAACTTTCAACAATAAAGAATGAAAAAATAAATTTAAAAAAGAGAAGTTTCAGTCTACAGGGGGAAAAAACAGAATAGACACTTTGAGCTCAAAGCCCTGTGCTGAGTGCCGTGGGGCGATAGCTTCTATCCACCCTCGGGGAAGAACTTTCTGCTATTGAATCAGGAATCGTTGTGCACACTTTCCTAAGCATTGGTTTGTTTGTATCTTCCAGACAGATCTATAAATAAATTCACCAGTTGGGTTTTCCTTTCACTTTGGCCATTAAACACTACAAGCCAAATTCATGACCTGCACCATGCAGGGTGGGCAGATTTCTATGGTAAGCGTTTAGCACTGGCCTTGTACCTGGATCCATTTTGTATTTCTGCACTTGGTTCTCTTTTCACCTGTTTCTAAATGCTCATCTTTCCTTATTGTATGCTTCCCTGTAAGATACTTTATAGCCTTTTTGGTCTAAGTTGGGATAAGTGGGTGAGTGCAGAAAGGGGGAGGGAGAGAGGGGAAGAAAGAGAAAATAGAGGTTATAAAGCAGTGCCCATTCTTTTATTGGCTCTATCATGTAGATTAAGGGAATACTGTAGTGCGCTGTTCTCAGAGTGGGGTCCTCAGACCAAGCAGCATCGTCATCACCCGTGAGTTTGTTGTACATGGTTCTTCACCCAACCTACTAAATCAGAATGTTCATGGACGAGGCCCAGAAAACTGCTTTAACGTATTCTCCAGATAACTTTCATACACATTGAAGTTTGAGAACCACAGGGAAACAAAAGGAATATTGATTTCTAACCATAAATTCTTTCCATTTGCCCCATCATACCCATTGTGTTGGCCGAGTAATGCTAGCCACTACAATAAATAATGTCAAAAATTTATTAGCTTTATTTCAGTAAAAAATTTATTTTTTGCTCATGTCACAGTCCAGTATGGATCACTGTGGGGGTGGAGAAAGCCGTCTTGTTAATTTGTTCAGCAAACCAGTGTCCTTTCTCAGTGAGGCTTTGTCATCCTCTCCACCAAGCATGTCAAACTCAAAGGCTAGCCCGGGCCAAATAAACCAGGTTTAAGTTTATGTGGGTCGCAAAAAACCAAAAGCTTCCATTTTCATAGAAACGTATGTTTATTTCGATAGAGACATGCTGAATACAAAGGGCTGACATAAACGAGTAATCGTTAATGAGTGTTTGTTGTCGGCCGAAAGCTTGACATTCTTGCTCTACACCCTTGGACTTCTCCTCTGGATCCTGTGCGTTCAAGAAGGCAAGGGAGTGGCAGGTCTGAAAGTAACACCAACTTTTCTGTCCACAGTTCCATTGGCCAGAACCCAAAGACACGGCCCTCCTAACTAACGGGGAGGCTGGGAAACAGGTATATCTGCAGAGCTAAAGGGGAAAGGAAATGGCTTTGATGAACTCTCTAACACACCCATGGTCCTAAGTGACTCTCAAACTTCACTTGTCATTTTTGTTTTGTTTCATCTTTTTAATCAGCTTTTATCTTTTCTTTTTCAACTCTAGCACTATGGGGCTGAGTACCACGCTCTTTGTGATGGCCCTCCTGCTCTCTGGTAAGAACCTTTGATTTTATAAAGTCCTAGAATCTTTCCATTGTGTTAAGTTTGACTGCTGCAAGCCCAGGCCTGAGACTGCGTGGGTTTGATTCGCTTTCTACCCCGTGTTGCACAATACCACAGACCAAAAAAAGTCTTTGGTGGAGAAGAAGGAAACATCATGACTGAGAACAAGTGTCTCAGCTGATGGCAGGCCTAGCCTCAGATGGAGTCCTATCCTTTCTGTGCATCCTTCTTTTCCATCTCACAAAGGACGGTAGACTCGCCTCTCCGATGGCACCCGGGGAGCAAGGAGAAGCCCCTGCTCCGACATCCTTGAGGCTTAACTCTTTGGCTCCACACATTCTCCTTTCTGGTCATCTCTGTTTCATTTCTGGAAGTCTCGGGCTTTTAGGAAACAGCTCGTGGGCTTCTGAAAGCCTCTTTTCATTAAGGAGCATTGCTTTCCATGTTCCATACCTTTCCTCTCTGCCTCCTCTACCTCCCCGACCAGTCCACACCCATAGGTGGTAGTAGTCACTGTTGACTGGGAGAATAAAAAGCCCCAGCCCTGCTACTACCCACTTTAGTGACCTTCAGCTAATTGTATCAGCCGATTTACTATGATGCTAATGAAGCTGAGCTGCAGGGTTTCTCACTTGCACAAGCTCTATCCAAAGTCCCTCCAAGATCCCATGAGGGGCCCTGCCACTATGGTCACATGTCATCTGCTTTGGTGAAATTTTCAACAGGGGTCTTACCCACAATAAGTCAAGACCACTGCTTTTCTTTATTGCAATTTTTCTCTCCATTGCATTCTCAGCCAGTTGGCAGGTATTATCCTGGCCATGGGCATTTTGAACTTGAATTCTGCATTTCTTTTCTTAAAGAGCTCCCTGCCCCCAAAAGGAATTTTAAAAGTGTCATGCTTCACAGAACTTGAATCTTCCCTGTTTGCAGCTCCTCTCTGAGTTTCAATTTCATCATCTGTTAATGAGTTGGTGGAGGTTCCTGCCACGCTGTGACTGGGTGCCTTTAGTTTCTCCGTCCTGCCCCTTCCAGAGGCTCAGCACAGAGAGGAAAGCCCTCTCACCCACCCATCCTGGGGTGGGACAGACAGGGAGGGGGAGCTGAGCCTGCACTTCGGCCATAGCAGCACCAGGCCGTTCCTGACTCCCCAGCCCAGCCATGAGTTCCGCTCTGCCTGTGGCAGTTCTAGATCTCCTCAGCCACACTTGGCAGACCCTCTTTGGGTGTTTCTCCTCAGCCACACCTGTGCAGACCCTCTTTGGGTTTTGTCAACAGATTATTCGGACAGATGATTCATTTGGTTACTGACAGCAACAAGTGGGAAAAGCATTCACCGAGACAGAGGACAGGGAAGTTTGAAGGGAAGGAACAGAGTAGGTATGGGTATCTGAATAGCAGTATCCAGCAGGCAGTTGGATATGCATGTCTTGAACTCTAGTGAAAGTTATTGGCTGGAGATAAGCATCTGTGAATTGTTAGTTTACATATTTGGTAGATGAATCCATGCTTATTTGCCCTCATGAATTTTCTTTTACTAAAGTAGAAAAACTACACTGAGTGTAGCGAATAAGGAGATCAGGAGCAGGCATTCAAGATAATCAGTATTTAAGGGGTGATAGGAGAAAACTGACCAGATCAGAGACTGGGAAAGAATAGAGTTTCAAGGAGAGATGGCCAGCAGTGTGACGGTCAACAGAGTGGTCAAATAAAGTGAGATCTGAAAAGAGCTCTGAATTTGGCAATGGTAGGAAGTCACTGAGAATCTTTGCCAGGGAAGTTTCAGCAGAGAAGTGGGGGACAGAGGTTGGGAATGAAGGCAGCAACTGCTGCTTACTCTTTCAGGGAGTTTGACTATAAGAGAAACTAAAAGTAGTAACAGAGGGAACTGCTGTGAGGAAGGGAGAGGGTGGTAAGCAGGGTGAGCACTTCAGAGGCCACGTTAAGTGGGATAAGATTTATAATGTCGCCAGTTCAAATAATTGAATAATTTCCTTCGGGCATGCTCAAACATTCAGTTGTAAGAACAGATATGTAGATCAAAAGTAGAGTGTTCTTAGGATGAATTCTGCACAAAGAGGCAAGTTTATTGGAGTTGTTGGCAAAAGAATAATTGAGCCTAGCTGGTTTGTCTCAGTGGATAGGGTGTCGGCCTTCAGAATGAAGTGTCCCAGGTTCAATTCCAGTCAAGGGCACGTGTACTTCAGTTGCAGGCTCCATCTCTGTGCGTGTGGGAGGCAAACAATTGATGTGCCTCTCTCTCTATGTTTCGCTCTCTGTGTGTCACTACCACTCCCTTCTACTCTCTCTAAAAATCAATGGGGAAAATATCCTTGGGTGAGGATTAACAAAAAGAGAGAGAGAGGGAGAGCATGATTAAAAATATATACTGTCACTCTGCTGTTCAATATGACAGCAATTAGCCACATGTGGCTATTTATATTAGTTAGAATTAAGTAAGATTAAAAAATCAGTTCTCAATCACACTAGCAACATATCAAGTGCTCAATGGCTCAGTGGTAGTGGCTGGTGACTACCATATTAGTCAGCACAGACTTAGTACTTTTCCATAGTTAGAGGGCTCTTTTGGAAAGCACTGAGCTATAGGGTCTAGACTAGATGGAGTTGAGGTCTTGGTGAAGTAAAAAACAGATATAGGTGAAGTAATTGAGCAAATCTTGGAGGAAGAAATGTTGTGGACGGAGATAGGTACATTGATGTTTAAGGTTCTTAGAGCACAGCTGTTCTTGGAAATAAGGTGTAGGGTTATGTCATGGGAGAGGGGCTGTTAAAATAGTCTGTGGATAAAGATCTTTGGAGTGGAAAAGATCAAAGAACTTTAAAGCAAGTGTATTGGTGAACTCATCCTTGCTGAAGTCATTCAAATTGATAGTAATAATTGGTCGAAAAGAAAGATCTGTATCTAATGCTAAAATGCTCAGTGAACAAGGAAGTAATGATGTTGCTGTTAGTAGCTGACAGCAATGAAAGAGAGGGACACCTCAAAGGGGAAGGGTGTTGCTCAAGGTCTCCATGAAGTATGTCAAAAGAAGCAGTGGCTGGGACAAGTGACATCCTTTGGGTAGGGCCAGAGTTTAATGAAAGCACAACCTTGGGGGAAACATTTGATGAAGAGGTTGAAGATACAGTTTATTACAATGGAATGAAGCTTCCAGAGGGCCTCGTATAGGGTGTGGCAAAAGTGTGCTTACATTTGTGACTACATGAGACAGAGTTTGTTCTTGTATTATTATTTATTAACTAGAGGCCCTGTGCACAAATTTGTACACAGGTGGGACCCAACCAGCCTGCCCCGATTGGGCTGATGGGGGTGGGGTGAGCTGGGGAAAGGGGCCTGGTGGTTGGCTGGTGGCTCTGCCGCATGGTTGAACTCCCATTTGAACTTCCGGTTGAGGGGACAATTTGTATATTAGCCTTTTATTATATCGGATGTATTATTTTCCATAACAACAACTGTAAACCTACTTTTGCCCACCTGCAAAACTTTGAAGGAAGTTTAGTAAAAGGAGGAAAATTCATGATTACAGATGATCCTTGACTATATAAGACATGCATCTGGGGTAGTAGCCAGGGAAGAATGAAGTCCCACATGGGGTCAGAGACCTCACAAGATTAGAAGACTATAGTTTTTGTGTGATAGTAAAACAATATACTGCTGAGGAAGTTCTCATGTATCTTTTGAAACAAACTCCTTCAGCTGTTTAGCGAGGTATCTACATGGATTCTTGAGTGCCTAGCTCCTGACATCATCATAGCAGCCAGTTATAACTAGACCCAGAACGTATCTATCACCCAAGTGCTGGGAAAGGTGAAACTCTCAATGCTTTCCCACCAACGGAGTCCCAGTGAGCCCAGTAGCTGTGTGGTCTAGGATTTGGGGTCATAACGGGGGAAGCCTGAAACCACTTAGGGAAAATAGACTTTTAGCTAAATCTTTCCCATATTGTAAGGGAGGGGCTTAGCCTACGTAGCCCTATGTGATGTCATGGAAGTCAGTGGTTGGTGAGGAACTGTGGAGTGAAAATTGTGAAATACTTTCAGTTCCACCCAGAATGGGCTTCAGAGTGATTTTCATCCCAGTGTAGGAAAGAGGGTTTGGATAGAAACAATTGTTCTTGTCATAATCTCCTCTGTTTCACTCAGAGACAGAGGTAGAAACCCATTATTACAGCTTCTCAAACTGGAGATTGTTTTTCTAAATATATTTTTATTTATATCATAGAGAGGAAGAGACAAGGAGAGATATAAAAACATCAATGATGAAAGAGAATCATTGATCAGCTGCCTCCTACACGCCTCCTACTTTGGATTGAACCTGCAACCTCAGCATGTGTCCTGAGCAGGAATTGAACCCTAACCTCCTAGTTCATTGGTCGATGCTCAATCACTGAGCCACACTGACCAGGCTCAAACTGGAGCTTTTATCAAATGCCAATTATGACTCAGTAGGTCTGAGTGGGGCCAGAACACGTGCATTTCTGACCAGCCTTTCCTGATGATGATGATGCCTTTAGAACACAGGCCACACTTTTGGTTGGTAGGTAAAGAGGGGAGCAGGTAGACATGTGGATGAAAAAGCCCTTTTAATCTTTTGGGGAGGTGTCCTGGGTCAAAGAAGTTGGACTGATTTGTGAGTGAAGGGAATGATTGGGAAAGAGAAAAGGCTCAACAGAGAAACAACCATAAATCAGAAAGACAGAAGCCTAAGGCTAAGTCATCTCCAGGTCCAGAAGACACAGTTGATTCCTGAGTAATAATGTAACATTGACCACTAACTGGCAGAATTTCCAACTGTGTTTGGTTTCCCTGTTTCTCCATTTGCCATATATCATTTGCCAAGTCACTGATATAACCCAGTGATAGCTGCTAGAAGCTTTTACAGTAGGTGGCACTCTTACCTTATCATTCAGAGTTTAGCAAAAAAGGAGCAAGAGCCTCAAGGTTGCCTTGTAAGATAATTACTCAATATAGTAAATCTTCTTTAAGGCCCCCTTTCATTATTGTTTCAGGTTCTCAGGTAGATTTTTCCACTTCCCTCCAATATGGGAACATATTCTACATGGATACTGCATTTGCATACTCTCAAGTGGTTCACAGGGTTCTACTGAGCAGAATGTAATAGGTGGTGATTCAAATTTGTGCCAGCTCTCACTGATGCCTGGAGTTCTCTTCCCTTCAAATTTAAGACCACTACCAACCTCCTGTATTATTTGTTCTCACTGGGTCATTCTGCACACAGTCCAATTTTGACAAGTGCACGTCATTGTTATTTGTCTTCTACTTTCTCTTGGAAGAGAACCCCGTGGATCAGATCAATTCAACTTCCCCAACCACCACGCAAAGAACACCTCGAATGAAACGACTCTTCTCTCTCACCAACCCACCTCATTTTCCTCCTTAATAAAGTCCTAAACAATGGAGCTTTACTTAGAACCTGCCTGAACTTCCTCTCAAGGTGGCAGCTAACCTCATATTAACTAAGAAACAGCATTTCCTCCCAACCCTGCACTTCTCACC
>PVJC01014097.1:0-36947 GCA_004026665.1 Murina feae | reverse complement strand
AATCCAAGTAAGTAAGGACCCTAAATAATTTATAAAGGTTACTTCACACAGTATAAGTGGCATAGATTACAAAACATTTCCATTTTACATATCAAATGGTCAACCTGATTTTATGACATTGACCAGTGAGCCAGGTATCCTAGAATTTACATCCTTGATCCATAGCCATTGCAGACTAAGAACATTCTTTTAAAAGAATTTTATTAATAAGGATTCTCCTTCTAGCAGTATCATTAATCTATTTGCACAGCAGTCTGCTTATCATGTTTACAAGGAAGACTGGACAGAGTCACCTGCCTTATTTCCTTCCTCAGAGTATCCCTCACTTCTCTCTGGTAACGGAGTAAATGATGGATCACAGGCCAATTGCTTTAATTTCTTCCTTTCCAATACACAAGTTGTTGAAAGATAGTGTCAAGAAGAGAAGAAGCTTAGGGTACCAAATGTTGCAGAGTGCTGAAGTTTCTCTTCAGTTGAACAATAATTTGATCATTGTTTAACTTAGCAATATCAATTTCAGGGTTGTGATCAAGAAAAAATACAGACTACTATGGGTTGACACAGTTAGAGATAAGGAAATACTGAAACACAGATTAAGATTTTTAAAATTTGTAAAAAGAATGGGAGATAAGAACACAGAGGGGAAAACAAACTTGAGGATGTTTTAAAGTGAGTCACATATAGTTTAGTTATCCTATATAATAGAACCCTAATATGCAAATCTACCTAATGGTGGAATGACCAGCGGAACAACCAGTCACTATGATGCACACTGACCACCAGGGGGCAGGTGCTCAATGCAGGAACTGCCCCCTAGTGGTCAGTGCATTCCCACAGCTGGAGCACCGCTCAGCCAGAAGCCAGGCTCATGGCTGGTGAGCACAGTGGCGATGGCGGGATCCTCTCCCACCTCTGCAGCAGCACTAAGGAGCAGAAAGCCAAGCAGTAAGAAGAGAGCAGACAGGCAGTTAGGAGCAAGGGGTCCCAGATTGCAAGAGGGATGTCCGACTGCCTAATCGGGCCTAACTTGGCCGTCGGACATCCCCCAAGCAGTCCTGGATTGTGAGAGGTCACAGGCCGGACTGAGGGACCTCCCTCCCCCCCCCACCCCACCCCCACCTGAATTTTGTGCATCTGGCCTCTAGTTCAGCGGTCGCCAACTGGTCTTCCGTAACCACTAATGGTCCATGAGGTCCAAAAAGTTGGTGACTGTTGGTTTAAGGAAACCTTTGGAGCAGTGGTGACCAACCAGTAGTCTGCCAACCACTGATGGTCCGTGATGTCTGAAAGGTTGATGGCCGCTGCTCCAGTTTATATTCTAAAAACAAGAACCCTATATAATAAAAGCCCAATATGCTAAGTGTCTGGTTGTCTAGTCATCTGTTCAACCAATCAAAGCATAATATGCCAATGATATACTAAGGTCACTCAAACACTCACTATGACATGCACTGACCTCCAGGGGGCAGACAGTTGACCGCTTGGCCAGTCACTATGATGTGCACTGACCACCAGGGGGCAGACAGTCAACTGCTTGGCCAGTCGCTATGATGTGCACTGACCACCAGGGGCAGACACTCCAACTGGTGGGTTAGCTTGCTGTTGGGGTCTAGCCAATCTGAGTGAGACGGGCTGGACATGCCCTGGAGCCCTCCCATGGTCCCTCCCTGGCTGGCCAATCTCCTGCGTCCCTCAACACAGGAGCTGCTCCCACAGGGGGAGTGCCACTCAGCCAGAAGCCTCTTGGCCAGAAACCTCTCAGACTGCGAGAGGGCACAGGCTGGGCTGAGTGACCACCCCCAAGTGCATGAATTTTGTGCACTGAGCTCTAGTTCAGTATAAAGGGGAACAATGAAGAGACCCAAAAAAAGGAATAATTATAACAATACTTTGCATAAAAGAGTCATTTGAGTATTTAATGAATCAAGTGAATAAATGAATTAGAGCAAGGTTCATAATCATCTACTGTTTAGGATTATCCATTTCACTCCAAACCTTTATTAGTCTGGAAAACAGACAATTATACTTTTAATATATCCTGTAATATGTCAAGAGGTGGGCAAATTAAGATATGCACTGTGATTGACTCAATTGATTGACTCAATACAGATGACAGTCAAATCAGAAAATACTCCTGAATATTCCTGATTGGTTCCTCTACACAACAGGACCTAGGTCTCTCTATCTCATCCTTGACATGCTTCCTGGTTGAAACTGTCCCAAAGTGACAAAGGTAGAAAATTTATAATAAATAAATAGACTGACTTAAACTAGAGTTTCCTTAAAAGAAATGAGGTCTGTAATTCCTGATTTCACATTTTGCATTCTGTTGTCAAATCAAGCGACTTATTATGAATCTGGAAATGTAGTGGCCATATTTCTAAAGTGGAGTGAGAATATACTAAGTCACATGACTTCTAATTCACAACATTCTCCATTTCTGGTAAAGTGCTCAGCATTCAATGAGAAATTAAGAGAATCTATTTTCTTACAGTTCAATTAATTCTTTAAAAACGGTTTAATGATGTGTTTACTAGAAATGCTGTATGGCTCATTTGGTCTAACATGCATTTTGTGTGTTACACATAGTAGGTACTCGACCAAAATGTGCTCAGCAGCTTACTTTAAAATAACTTTAGATTTTTTTAGTCAGCTGTTTAATACCAAGTGATTCTTTTCTGATTAGAATGCAAAAAAAGCCACAAATTAAGATAAGTCACCCAAATTGTTCAACAAGTGAATTGTACCTTTATATTCAAGAGGCTATGTATTATCTATCAGCAGCCGCTTCTCTTACAACATAACTGACAGACAAATATATCTTATGCTTGGGTTACTCCAAGGTTATCATCATTGTATTGTCAATATATGACTGGAATACAGTCATGGACATTTCATTAAGTTCAAAAGTTAAGGCAAGAATGGCAATAATAGAAAAAAGGTGGTTACGAAACAAAAAACACATCCCCTTTTACATATCTGTAAAATATTATTTTCTGCCTATATGACATCATGTTCAGAATCTTTCCTCTATTCACAATCTATTCAGAATCTTTCCTCTATTAATCCATGTCTTGAATCATTCCTCAACTTACATATGTGGGTAAGTGCGAATTTAGAAATATATTTTTTAAAATTTTTAAACAAAAAAACAGACCACATCTTTCCTTGAGTACATTTACTTTTCCAGGGCCGACTTGCTTCTGTTGCTCATGCTCTTAAAAGATATAAGGAATGGGATCTTGCATGAGAGATTTATTTCAATCCTAATACAGTTAAGTGCACAGAAAGTTTGTCTCCCTGCACAGTAAACTATGACGTCAACTTTCAGATTTGCTTATGAAAAAGGATTAAGGAAGTTCTGGTCTGTATTAATTCTAGCTCAAGAACAAGAGTGCTAATCAAATGAAGTTATTTTGGTTTGGGTTATGTACTTTATGATTTGCTATATATTTGGTTCAAAAGCAAATTCAGCATTACACGTATATCCTCCCTAGCTAATGCCAGGCACCTGGAGAGGGTAAATTTAATCTTTGAGGACAAGAATTATGTTTGCATGTTTCCATTTCATTTGAATTCCTTCTTTAATGCAGAGTATGATAGCATATTACAGTTGTTACAGATGGCCAATAATGAAATTTAAATTGATTAGGAAAAATAAATACTACTATCTACTTATATGACCAATGAGAATTTTATTCATTACTTTCTATTTGATCTCTATTTAAATAGAAAATTATGTCTGACATGTATATTGTAAGATCCTACATGCTGTCAAGACATATGGCATCAAAAAATGAGAGCTTTGCCTATCAAAGTCATTACAACTGTATTACCCTGGCCAAGTTGGTTATCCTTACTAAGACTGCCTTCCCTCATCAGTGGAATGAGAAAGTTGAACAATAATTCCAGATCTTTCTCTCTCAGGATCCACTCAAGGGTGGGTTGATGAGTCCCTTAAGTCTCTTTAAATCTATAGGTCTCCCTCCAATGCCATTTTTGTTCCTCCTTGTAATTTATTTATTAAATGAGCAAGTATGAAATTTTGCTGATTGTTTTCCTGTGGTGTTAGCATGTCTCTTTCTCCCTATATATTTTCTGGAAAATGCTAGGTAGCTGTAGGTTTGATCAAATTCAGAATTAATTTTTTGGCAAAAATATTTCGGAAGTAGAATTGTAGTCTTCCACCTGACGGCACACAATGTCTGGCTGTTTGTCTTTTTGTGATGCCAGCAACTGTTGTTAATCAGTGTGAGTTCATAATTTTCACAGGGATTTCTTCATTTGTTTTGGATGAACAGTTTCAGAACATACGATCACACTGTAAGAAGTTATCTGTATTCAATTTGATGTAACTTTCTCTTATATGAAATAAAAACTATAAATTTCTATTTACTTCTCAAGATCCTTAGTCCATAGAAATTATCAACATGGACAATAGGGTGGAGGGTAGGGGTGGAGGTGAGCTAGAAGGGGTTAATGGAGTATAAGGGGGAACATATGTAAAACTTTAAACATTTTTTTAAAAGAAATGAAATGGACAGAAACGCATGATTTTGCAAGCATGCTTTAAAATGAAAAATAACGTCCAAGTGCATGAGAAAGGGGGAGAGAATGGCAGATAAAAACGTAAAACTATAGTACATACTTAAAGTACATAAATTTATTATGGCCTTAGTAAGTACCTTTATCTGATGGCTTTCCATTCCTGGAAACCAAACAAAAATAAGTAAGTAGAAATAAGTCAATATTCCCACATACTGTCATGAGAAATTCAGTCTATTAGACTTTCTGAGAAAGCCTTGAAAAATGTCTTCACTGTATTGCAATTCTGAGTAACAAATTCTACCTTTAATCCTAACAGGAAGGAAGGAGTTTACCAGAGGTAGCATGACATTAAAGAGCAGACACTCCCCTAGTGAGGTTGCACCAGAAATATTCTCCAGAGGAGACAGCATCTAGAAATGAAGTGATACCCCACCAGAATGTCAACACCAGGGGCAAAGGAGAAGCTCTATTATAAGCTTTCCTCATCATAGTGAGTGGTAACTGAGTCTGCACTGGGGGCGGGAGTGGGAGGTCAGGAGCCATTGCATAAGCAGCTGAGTGGAATAAAAGCCTTGCTGTCATCATTCAAAGCCATTTGTGCAGCATGTAATTGCATAAGAGCCTTCTCTTACACTCTGCCTATCTGGTCTTTGGGCATATAGGTGCATTGGGCACAGTCCCAGAGGGGCAGTTTCAGATGAAGGATCAAAGTAAGTCTGTATCTGAAGTACAAAACAGTGAAATGAAGAAGTTTAGGTCAGGTAGTAAGAGAAAACATAGTAAGGCTTCAGAAAGGGAATCATAGAACACTCTACCGGGAAAATTCTGATATGAATAGAACAGTGCACGGTTTTGTGTTCCAAAAGTTTATGTGGAAGATATTTGTAACTCTGAACACATTTCTTTACAGAATGTTTAAGGATATTTATGCTACTAAAATAATATATTTAAGCATCTATAATAATAAAAGCGTAATATGATAATTAGACCAGAAGTCCTTCCAGATAACCTTCCAGACGAAGCTGTAGCTGAGAGAGAAGCCCAGGTCCTGGGTGCCTGCTGGCAGCCAGAGGGAAGCCTGCGTCCTGGGTGCCAGAGGGTAGCCAGTGCTGGTATCCAGCAGAAAGATGGCTCACTCTTGCATGAATTTCATGCATCTGGCCTCTAGTATTTCATAAACAGTCAATTTCCATCTAAATATACAGAGTTGCTTTTGGGGGCTGAATGTGTCCCTTCAAATTCATATGTTGAAGCTCTAACCCCTAGTACCTCAGAATGTGACTGTGTTTGAAGACAGAGCCTTTAAAGGGAACCTATTAATAAAAGCCCTGTGACCGAATGGTAAAATGACCAGGATGACTGGGACAACCAAGCCCCTCATCCCAGCCACCCATGTGCCTCCAGTGAGGCCCCCGCCCCCCCATCAGAGGCGGGGCCAGCTGGCAAACTGCCTTCACCTCTCTTTCCAGTCAGCTACACCCTCTATGGGCCCCCCCACCCCAATTGGGGGGGAGGGCCCAATCAGCCCACCTTGGGGTGGCTGACAGGACCCCACCAGTGCACAAATTTGTGCACCGGGCCTCTAGTGATTACATAAAAATGAGACCATCAGATCCAATATGACTGGAGTCCTTATAAGAAGAGAGGCAGCAGAGGTGTGCATGCACAGACCATCATGTGAAGAGGCAGCCATCTGTAAGCCAAGGAGGGAGGCCTGAGAGGAAACCAACCCTGACAGCACCTTGATCTTGAGATCAAAGTTTCCAAAACCGTGAAAAAATAAATTTGTTGTTTAAGCCACCTGGTCTTCAGTGTTTTGTATATCAGCCCTAGCAAACAAATACAGTAGCTAATACCATTAAATTTTATTAAGCCAAAACAAATTAAATGCAATTGGTTATCACAGATCTACTGTTCCAAATGGAGAAAGTTCTCCTTAAGGAAAAACACCCTAAGAGAACAATTTCTCTTATAGATATAAAAAAAGGAAGTCATTTTTGTAGTAGCCAAGTCTCTCACTTCCATAAACATGCATGGTAGCCACCATCTGCCTGATCTTGAAGCCTTAATCTCTTAATAGATCTTTAGATCCCCGTGCTAATTTCAACAGATTTCAGCAGAGGCAATTATTTCTTCAATGGACCCCATAAAGAGGCTGTAGAGGAAGTTGTTTCTAAGGTGATAAGATCAGTGATAACTTTTAGAATGAGGCCCATAATGTTCGCAGCCTGGTCCTTTGCTTCCTCAGTCACTGAACCATCTATCTTCCAATCAGCAGGCATTTAAGGTGAGACTACACTGTCACTTGATAATTAGGTGGTGCATTAAAATAACAAAGGGTTCTTTTTCAAAGACAGTTTGGATAATAAACATTTTAGTCTCTTCTAACATGTAGTAATTACTTGCAATAATGAAAAGACTTTTGTTGTGGATGTTGGAAGCACACATACAGTATGAGGAAAAGAACAAAAAAGAATTTTTACCTGTAAGAATCCAGAGTAAAGCCTGTGAGGGAGAACCCATGTAGGGCTTGGAGTCAATGACTTGTGTTCGAATCCCATGTCCCTCTCATAAATGTGATCAACTGTTTTCAGAGACCTTCCTTCTGTGAAGGTCATAGTTTCATGGCTCTTCACTTGTAAAAGACCCTTTTTCCAAGGTCCTGGGAAGGGCACTAGCCAAGTAAAATATTTTGAAATGTTTTATATTTATTATATTTGGCAGATATATATATATATATAATGATTACTTAATTAGTATATATATTTGCTTTCATGTTGAATTGTGTATTTTTAATTGTGTATGTACCAAGTAAATATCAGCCAAGAAACTGTAGATTATAGCTTTTCTACAGATGATACAATTATTACTCAAAGAAGGTACAGGATATCTCAACCAGAGGAGAGTTTGCCTCCTGGGACTATGTGGCAATGTCTGGAAACATTCTATTTATCAAAACAAAAGGCAGGGCTATGTGTATCTAGTGAATGGGAGCCAGGGATACTGCTTAACATCTTAAAATGCACTAGGCAGCCACCACATCCAAAAAGTATCTAGCCCGAAATGTCAATGGTGCCCAGGTTGAGAGGCCTTAAAATAAACTGTCCACTCTTCCAAAACTAAGAGGATGTAGAACTAAGTATGTCTAAAATACAAAGCTCATGCTCTTTCCACTACATTATTCTGAGTAGTTATAAAAATTACATTTTTTTTCAGCAGCAGCACCAATAGCAGTGAAATAAGTGTCTCGATTGTATGGTACATCAGTGGTCATTGAATCTGCTTTCTTGACATTCTGTAGAAATAAACATGTACATGTCCCTATGCTGGATACTGCATGGACCAGGGGAGACAGACAAGCAAGATAATACTAGTCCTTTTCCAGTGCTATCTGCCCGAGTTAATAGCACCATCACATATTTAGTTATACAAGCCATACACACACACACCCCAAGGGGCATCCTTAACTTTGTTATCTCCCTGTTTCACCATATTTACTCCATGATTTTGTTTCTTAAAACCCACATTATCCAAGCTATCATCCTCTCCTACTACTCCAACAGTCACATTAGTGTAATAGTCTACACTACATTCAAAAAGATCCTTTTGAAATATAGGTCAAAATAGGTCACCTTCCCAGGTTCTTAACTCCACACTGCTTACCCCTCTATGACCTTTGGCTTAAATCACACAATGACCTCCCATTGGTCTTAGGACAACAGCCGAAATTCCAAAGATAGCCTACAAGGTTTTCTTGGTCATACCCATTCCTTTCTTTCCAGAATCATCTGCCATCTTTCCCTATTATTGTTGGTGCTATAGTCACTGGCTTTCCTTTAGTTTCTTGACAAAGATATGGTGCTCCTCACTACAAGGTCTTATGCTATGCTTAAAATACTCTACTTCTCACTCCTGTTTGTTCTTTCTTAAAAGCCCATCTCTCACTCCTTGGGTAGCTCACTTTCCCCATTCTAGATTTTTGTAACTACACAGGTCTCCTTTGTGAACTGATCACAGTATAGTTTTACATTCATATGTGTGATTGTTTAGAAAAAAAATTGTCATCTGTTCGATAAGCTTCGTGAGGGCAGGTACTTTGTTTAGCTTTACTTGAAAAGCAAAGTGTACTGAGTCTACTACCAGTCTATTAAAGAACTCGGTATTTAATGAGGTTCAATAAATACTTGTTGAATGAATTAGTGTACAAATAATTGGATGAATGCTTAGATTAATGAATGCAGGACAGTAACAGGCTAAATAGAGTTCGAGAAAGTATAAACCTTAATGCTCAGTAAAGCATAAGTGCTGGTAGGTCTATACCAGCTAAGTCATAACCGACAAGATATTAGGTGACTGGAGATGGCTAAGCCAGATGGTTACTTTGATTTAAAAATATATATCAAGAACTCCTGAGTTTTTCCAAGGAATGAAGCCTTTTAATTTGGCTTTTCCTGTGATCAGCCGATTATTTCCCCAGAACAGAATGTAAGCCTTAAAGGATAATCATTAGTGAAAACAAGAATATCTGACATTGGTGAAGATAATTTCATGGATTCAACTATATATGGCAAAGGAGTACAACATTCTCTAAAAGACCCAAAGATTCTACTCCAAAGTGACTTCTCATGATTTAGCAGAGGAAACAGAACTCCTGGCATCGGAGCCTACATCTGGAGTGACCACAGCATACCCAGTCTCCTCTGAGTTGTGTGGAGCCTTGAATCCAAACCAAGTTGAATGTGACAGTCCATTTCAGGTAAGATAACACATAAAGACTTGAAAAGGCAACATAATAATGCATCGCATGTCTTTGTGGCATCAAATGTCAAATGTAGGAGCTTGCTCTCAAAATGACATGTAAAATGCAATGCTAGATTCTAACTTTGAGGCATCAAGTATTTGTACTTGACTTTAGGACCTTTATGTGTCTTTTTCTCACAGTATGTTCTCCAAATTGCAGGTTATCTTAGCTGAAAATGACCTTTCTCTAAATCTGCCAAATATTTCTCTTCAAAAAAATGTTATGTTGAAAATGAAAGCAAGCCTTTGACCTAGATGAATATGATAAAATAAACGAGAGAGGAAAATGTTTTAGTTACAGCATTCATCTTAAAACAACTATAATTCAACAAAATATATTCAACTTCTATTCTTTAATTTTTTGCACTGATATTTCCTCTCCATTTGCAAGCATGCTGCCAATGATTGGTGATAAAACAACAAAAGTGGGTTGGCTTTACCCCAACTTGCTCCAAATGGATGACTGTACAATCTGCCAGAATAATAATAATAATAGTAATAATGATAGGTGACCTCTTGATCCTTCTTACTTTGAATGTATAAATAAAACAGGGTGTCCAATCCTTTCTAAAGCTGAAAGCCAGTCTTAAATGCCTAGGTGACATGACTCTAGATAGGCACAGACGCTGGGACAAAGAGATGCTGAAATTAGAAGCGCTCATAATTTTACATCACAAACAGACTCACTGTGCATTTTTCAAACATAACACAAAGTTGTGACCTACTTGGCCTGGCTGGCACTTCTCCTTAGGGCAAACAAAAGGCAAACTGACTCCTTCTTCTAAAGTAATATCAGCAATGACAACATAATTGGTATCCAAGTGGCACCTTTCACAGAAACTGTTGTAAGGCTCCACATGGAAGACCAGCTCACCATGAAAAGTTCTAAGTTTAGCACCAGGCTTGTTCTAGAATGGTTGGGTGTAAAACATTTCTGAAGTACTGAGGGAAACATTCCAAGGCACTTAACTTCCACCGCTCTTAAATAAAGAACTATCAGTTTAAAACAAATAGAAATAGTAAGCGAAGCAGAAAGACAGGTGTACTTGTGTCTTCAGTAAACATCTGAGATTTTGTGATATGCCAGATGCTGCAAGAAATATAAAACAAATGAGACGAGGTCCATTCACTTATAAAAATAAATTTTCTTATGTGCCAGATATTGTGCTACCTGCCTTATAAATAGTGTTTCATTGAATCCTCACAATCCTATGATAGAGGTAACAGTTTTATTTCCATTTCACTGATGGTGAGATTGAGATTCAAATAGGTCTTTGATCACTGGACACAGAACCAATAAATGGTGAGGCAGAATTCATATCCGAATATGAACTGCTATCTTTCATGAACACTTAACAGAAAACAGATAAGGTACCAGTTAAGTTGATCATAGGCAGAGTGAAATAACTGATGATAAGTGCTACATTTAGATTTGGGGGTTGGGGGGGGCATGTAATGCTGACAGGGTGAGGTATCATAACATTTATTTGCCTGTTCACATTGAGATTCATTAAGATCCTCCCCTTACTTTCCATCACAGAGGGCTGACCCTGCAAACTACATTTCCCAGACTCCTTTTCTGCCTAGATTGGCCCAATGGAAAGTACTCAGTGGATGATGGGAAATGAAAATGAAGAAAGAAGCCAGGATATTTCTCTCTCTGTTGAGCAGTATCTCTGTCTGGGAGCACTACTAGGACCTATGACTTCACTATTGGTCTAGCTCCCATCAGGCTGGTCCACCATAGTTTCAGCTTCAGCCAAGTGGCTCTAACCCATGGTTAAACACCTCCTTCTGTTCTCCCAGCCCTGTAGTTGTTACTAGCTTCTAGGAATTGCAATGTGCTGCACTGCTTTTCCTTTTCCTCTGTGCTTTTTCAGCTCTTCTAACTCCTTGTTACTAATTCCCCACATAGCATTCCTTCTTTTGAATGACTTGGCATCCTGGTTTTATTTTTCTGGCTAGACCCTAATTAATACAAATATCATGGAATATCTGCTGGATCTGGAAGGACTGGGTGGATGACAAAAAAAAAATATATTAGGGGTTGAATCGTCTTAGAAGCAGCTCTTAGCCTTGCCCTTTCTATATTCATGATGCAAGTAAGTAGGGAATCCTTCCTATGATAAAAAACAAAAACAAATGAAAAACACACACACACACACACATCAAGTTAGACCTTTTTCAAAGAGGCTACTAAAGGAAAGGCATTCTGGCATGAATCTTTCTTTTCCTGCTTAGGGATTATTAGTGCAAACAGAAGAGGAATTTGTTTCCTCTCTGAAAAACAGGTGGTAAGTGATGCTAAAGACATATATGGCACTGAAATGTGACCAGGCCTTCTGTATTGCCTGCTTTTTGGCTCCTGGACACAGTCTGTTGGAGGCAGATTGGGCAACTGATACAAGGACACACCATTGTCAGACTCAATCAGTATGAAAAAGATGCAGGTGGCCTGGCAAGCAGACCATAGCTACTCCATATTGGTAATAAACACAAGAGAGAACTACTCCGAAGCTAAAATATGCAGCACCATGCAGACAAATCACAGTGTCAGATCCAAGATTCAAAGCCACCTTAAATGCAAACCACAAAAGCTTTAGAGAGTAACATATTGAAAAAATTTCTTCAAGGAGGCAGGACATGTAGACAAGAAAGTGAGACTGGTAAAAATTTATTGAAGAAAAAAATAGTAGCTAGAAGCTATAGAGTTCTCAATTGAAGTTCTGTAATAGAATTAAACCCTCATGTCTTAAGTCAACATAGCTTTCAAAGTGGGATTCCCCAACCAGCAGAACCATTACCACTGGAGTACTTTTTAGAAATTCAAATTCTCAACCCCTACCCCAGACCTACTGAATCAGAAACTGTCATCATCATCCTGATTTTGTAGGTTAAAAGACAAATTTAACTGGGATAAGTTAAGTGTCATGATTCCAGGGTCAAGTAAGTAGTAGAGTTAGAATTAAAATTTGTTTATGGCATCCTGTAGTGTATTGTTCTGCACACATACTCTACCTGAATGTAAGAACAGCAAAGGGATGATTTTCCATGATGTTGGCCATTAGGGAGAGTTTTCCAAAGGGTGATATGTCATTCCTCCTCATTCATAAAAGTAACAAAAGTAAACACTTATAATCGCAGACAAACGTTCTTCTGCTTTGGAAATTGGATAATGCATATTGCCAGAAGCTAATAATGCTATTTTCCCTGCTGTTGTGTAGTGGGTGATGGCATGATCTTCAAAAGCTGGATTTACCAATTACTTACAGAAAACTTTGGCAAATGCCTTAATCTTCCTGAGTCTCAGCTCCTTTATTTGTATTTTGGAAGAATTAACATCCTCTGCCTCATAGGGATGTGGTATGAACTACTAAGAGGTTTGCAAATTCCTCAGCACACCTTTTTCTATTACACAGTATTTTCTTCTGTGTCTCTTTTCTATCTTTGATAAGACTAGTTACTCCAGGGCCATATATGAGATGGTGGTCACCGCATTTGCCAGAATGTTGGTTTACAGAACCAGCATGGAATTTTACATGTTTTGTTTCATTATATACAACAGTTTCCTAACCTTAGCACTATTGATGTTGGTGGCCAGATAATTATTATAGGGAGCATCCTGGGCATCCTGGGCACAATCCCTTGATTACAACAAGCAAAAAAAAGTCTGCAGCCCTGACCAGTTTGGCTCAGTGGATAGAGTGTCAGCCTGCAGACTGAAGGGTCCCAGGTTCGATTCCGGTCAAGGGCATGTACCTTGATTGCAGGCACATCCCCAGTAGGGGGTGTGCAGGAGGCAGCTGATCAATGTTTCTCTCTCATTGATGTTTCTAGCTCTCTATCCCTCTCCCTTCCTCTCTGTAAAAAATCAATAAAATATATTTTTTTAAAAGTCTGCAGACATTGCCAGATATCTCCTGAGTGCAAAACCCACTCTCTTTGTATCAAATCGACCGTCATTTGAGAAGGACTGAAAGAAGAGGGTTACTCTACCCTGCTGCATGAACAATGAGGGAAACTAGTTATTAAACCCTCCCAGAGGATTTCTGCTAATTGGATTTATAACTATTCACATTTTGGCAGACCATTTGCAAAGAATGTTTACACAGAAGCCAGTTGGTGAACTAGGGCAAATAATTTAATAATTTGGGTAGAACAGAAGCCAACTACTAAGTAAATACTGTTGTTTTTATGTGGTTGATTTATCCATATTCTGTTATAAAATTTTACAAGCTCTACCCAGCACAACAAAAGCCATCCAAGAAGTTCTTAACAGTTATTAAAGTGTTACCCTTTCATTAATTTATATTTCATTATAAACCTAATTCATAATCCCATTCTTCCCAGACACAACACTTAACGTGCTCAATGATCAACCCCTTAAAATAAAATACAAAATGGTCCACATATGTCCCTGTGACAGACGGAGAAGCTCATGTATTATAAATAAAGGGTTGCATTTTATTCAGCTATCCCAGCTGAGTCTCAGACAGATGAGATACTATAACCCCTGGGAAGTCCTAATTATTTTAACTCAATCCCTTCCTCTTTGAGGAACACCTGGCAAAGGTCTCCTGGGGTTCTGAGGTGAGACAATGAGGAGGAGGGAGAAAGTGATCTGTGAATCCAAGTAAAGAGCGCCCAATGTAAGTTATTCTTGGTTGATAAGAACGGGATGAGTCCAACACCCTTGAAGTATCTGTAAAAGTATGTGTCTCAGTTGTCCAGTGGCTGAAGTAGTCAGAGCATTAGTCATCGTCATACAGTTTGCAGAGATGGGTGTGTCTGGGCTGTCACTCACTAGTTTGAAACAATGTACAAACTGGTCTATATATCTGGTCCATTCAGTATAACATAAGTGGTCACTTCATCCTGAATGGAGACTATAACTGGACAGCAGCATATCTGGGTAAAGTGTTTGCCTTCTCAGGAGTCACAAGTCTAGATTGGAGAGTCTGCTTGGAGTTGCCAGTCTGACTGAACCAGCATTATGTCTAAGCTCGCTGCATCCCAGGTAACTGGGATGTATTATGAATTGCATGTTTGTGTCCCCCCCAAAAGTCATATGTTGAAGCCTTGATGGTGATAATTGCAAGTGAGGAATTGCAAGTGAGGAAGGTGGGGTCCCTATGATGGAGTCCTTGTAAGAAGAATAGAGCTAGCCCTAACCCTCGGCTCTCTGACTTGAGGAGAGAAGATGACTGTCATCTGTAAACTAGAAAGAGGGCCCTCACCAAGAACCTAACCATGCTGGCACCTTGACCTTGGACTTTCAGCCTTCAGAACTGTAAAGACGAAATGCTTGTTGTTTAGTGCCCAGTCTCTAGTGATCTGCTATAGCAGCCCGAACTGACCAGGGCAGGCTGTTTCTACAGAGTTTTACTGGGCTTGGTTCCCACTCTCATGTCCCAATACTGCGGCTGGTTGGTTGTGGTTTTCACACCTCACTGGATCCTACTTGTTCAGTGGCTGAAGAAATCACACAAAGACCATATCAAGCTGAAGCCAGGAAAGAAAGAAAAATAAAGGAGCAAAAGGCACTCTCCTAGATGGGGAAACCACCATAGATGAACTGATTAGATATTTTCTTCAGGTAAACCGAGTCAGGTGCCCTCTCTGGCTCTCTGACATTCCATTGACTTTTTTTTCCAATCATGAATATGAATTTGGATACAAAGCTGCACCACCATTTACAAAGAGATTCAAATACTACTTTACCGTCATCTGAAGGAAAAGTGAGCTGCCCAAACAGTACATTCTGAACTGAGAAGCAAAAGCCAGGTAATAGACATAGCCTGTGTGCCCTTCACCTAACTCTTCCTCTGCTTGTGTTCAAATAGGTATTCACCGGATCACAGGCTGGAATGCAGTCTGGCAGGCACTCAAGAAAAATAGTCTTGTTTTTTTTTTTTAATTTTTGTTTGTTTTTGTTTTAAGACCAAGAGAAAATATTCAAATGACATGGAACTGACAGAGAAGAGCAGATGTCTGCAGTTTATTTTCCTTGATTGGATTTTAATCGAATTTGCATAGGGCCTTATTCGTTTTCACTTTATCGCATTAGGGAGCCTGGGCTCACAAAGCCAACTAAGGTCAGTGTTTGTTCCGACTGATGGATGACAGAGCCATCAGGCTGGGATCACCTGAGCAAAAGTCTGTGATTCTGAGCCGAGACAGACAGTGATATTCAACACCGGGGAACAGCTGCGGATCAACTTGCACAACTTTTTCTCTGATCTCTCTAGGACATACTACTACTAATCATTATTAGTAGCTTACAAGCCTTAGTTATTCTGCTGAGCACCCTACATGGAAAATCTAATTCAATAAATTCATCACTGTGAGTGAAATACAATTCCACAAGCAACCCTGTATCAGCAATTCTGATATCCAGTGAACTCTTAAAAACAAACAAAATAACTTCGTGTCCTCACACGTCTCTTTCAAACCTATTTGTGGCAAAGCATGACCGGAACTGATCTGAAGCTATAAAAGACTTACTTTCTTATTTTATCCCACTTTGTGCGAATATTCATACATTTGCTGCAGAAATAGAGCTGTGATGATTACAGGGTGTTGTGTATCCTGGGGAAGGAGAGTCTATAAATAACCTTGCTAAAATTGGAAAATGCTAAATTTCAAAATCTGCCTTCCCTCAAGGTTTTGGGGTAAGAGATTGTGGCCCTGCAATAGTATGACTATTCCCGCTTAAAGGAAGAGGAAATTGATTCACAGAAGTAAAACAGTTTGTTCTTTAGAAAGTGTTTATAAAGGATCAGCTCCTTTTTCTAAGTGATAAGAGGGTCAATACACAAATTATATGAGTGTTATGTGTATTTCAGGTCTCACTGGCTTCTCCCTCTTTCTATCTTCCCGAATCACCACCAGAGGGAAAATCCTTACATTACAGTACAGTGACCATATAATTTACATGTAAACTGGGTCTCTTGTGACAATGAAGGGATTACTATTAATAATTCCCCTAGGACAAGCCCTAGCTGGTTTAGCTCAGTGGATAGAGCATCGGCCTGCAGACTGAAGGGTCAGTCCCAGGTTCGATTCCCATCAAGGGCACATGCCCCAGTTTTAGGTTCAAACTCCAGTTGGCAGGAGGCAGCCAATCAGTGATTCTCTCACATCATTGATGTTTCTATCTCTCTCTCCCATCTCCCTTCCTCTCTGAAATCAATAAAAATATACTTGAAAATAATCATTCCACTAGGGCAAGGAACGCAAAGCAGGTCTCTCTGGGACAAAGTGTCTCCCTGTGTATGTAATATCTTTACCTAAATATAAACTCAGGACAGAAAACAATGACTCTCCCCACCCAGTGGGGCTACTGCAGGGAGCTTTCCTGGGCCTCCTCCTGTCCTCAGAACCTCAATATTGGCTGCATCTATCACAGGACATAGAGTGAGTTCAGTGGCACGTGCATTTATGAAGCATATGGCTGTGTGGAGCCTATGTTGGTTGATGGACACCCAAAAGTCCATGGTTCTCACTGGTCTTTGGAGGTGAAGAGCTGTCTTCCTTTGATAGTTTGGATTGAGATTGTCAGGGCCAAAATGCACCAAAATGCTTTTCAGTCATTTCCAAAGATGAAAGATGCTGTCTGCTGGTGGCTCCTGATTCCTCTGTCAGACCATGGAATTAGTGGGGTTTTTTGCTCCAAGAAGATTTCCTTATCAAACATATCCCACTAAACAGCTTTGTTTCCTGATTGTATTTATAATCTGCTTCTTCAAAGTCTGGTTGCTCCAGGAGTACCATGTCCAGTGGGTTTCTCTCTAATTGTGGCTCGTGGTTCACTGGAAAATAACTGGCACCTGCCATCACCATGGAAGAACCCAACGGAAATATTTACGATTTTCCGTGGACCAGTCCTAGGCCGTATCTCTAACCTAAAGTTCCTAAAACTGCAATCTTTGCAATCCACATCAGAAATTCCCGGGGTGTTTGTTAAAATGCCATCCCAAGCCTTTGCAGCTGGGGCTCAGAATACTGCATTTAAGTATATTCCCAGGTGTTTATGGGATGCACTATAGCATGAAAGCCACTGTTCCCACTAAACTAAAGTAAATGAAGTCTTCCTTTAGTTCTAGTGAAATTTCCTTCCTTTCTCTTCTTTTTTTTTCCATCTGGCTTTCTCTCTTCATTTATCACGAAAAATTTCAAGAAACAACAAAAAATGTCAATACATAGAAGAAGTTTTTTAAAAAATGAAACTTTTGTTACATTTTCTTTCTTTGTCATTGCCCTGTCCTCCACAAACCTGCAACATATATCCCTCCACTAAACATCAGAAATAAGAGTAGAGAGAGGTTAAATAATGAAAGCAGGACCAGAGCAAAGTTATATTCAGTGATTTACTTATTTATTCAGCAACTTATTTGATCTAATTATATAGACCATTTATTACATTATTACCTATAATAATACATGTTGTCCAATACAATATCCACTAGCCATATGTGGCTATTTAGCACTGAAATTTAATTAATCTGAATTGAGATATTCTCTAAGTAAAAAATATACCCAATTTCAAACACGTGTTATAAATACAAGAATCTAACTTATCAGAAATATTACGTTGATTTTATATTAAAGTGACAATATACTAGGTACTTGGTTGTTTAAAATATATTAAAATTAATTTTACTTGTTTCTTTTTATTTTATGTGGCTACTAGAAATTTTAAATTAAATATGTGGCTCACATTTGTGGCTCACATTGTATTTCTACCAAATAATGTTACTGGAGATGCCCAAGCTGGGTGAAATAGAGGACCCAGTGTAAGGTGAAAGTACTAGAAATATGGGGGCCTTAAAGGACATAAAACTCTCATCATATGGGATTAAGCCCACAATCTCCATCTTTATCACATTGCCCAGAGGATCCTAGTAGGAGGACTTAACCCTAGCCCCACTGTCTTTAATACCTGATTTTGAATGACATTTCTAGAGTCTGCTTTCAAATGTCATATTTGAGCTTTATTCCTTTTTCTTTTTTAAAATTCACCCTCTTCCCATAAGCTAATTCTTAAAACTTTAAAATCCTACCCAGTTAGGGGCTGAGTGAAGCTTTCATAAGCAAAGTGTGATATCATCAAAAGTTCTTATTTGTCTTTGCTTAGTTTTTGCACTTGATGCATGGGGGCTGGACTTGGAAAGATAATGACAGAGGGGAGGCAGAGCTCAAGCTCCTCTCTAGTAGCAAAAAGAACAGAGTCACAGATCATCCCCTTATCTAAAGCCCCATTCCTCCTAAACTGTCATTTGCTGCTTTTTCAACAGCAGATAATTTGGCTTTTCAAGAATCACTTCTCTTGTCTCTTATCAGTTTGGACATCAACTGCAACGGTGATATTCAAGCAGCAGAATCCTCCAGCGGTCTATTAGAATCTGAGGTCAGAACACAATTTTTTGCTGACTGAGACAGATATTAGATATAAGGTTTCCTTAAGCCAACAATCTCAGTCAGAAGATTCTAGAAAACTATCCATTGAATGTCTTCTTTACAACTGTTATTATGGTGACTTAAAGTGTTTGGGGTTTTGGGGGACTTCAGATTAATAAAAAATCAGGCATCCAAAATACATGCTATAATTGTTTATATTAGTACTATGAATAATAGCCCCATGATGTTCATCAATAGTATAATAAACAAATTATGGTGTATCCAAACAAGGATAAAATATAGCAGTGAGTAAAGACAATTACATAACACTGTGGCTGGACCTCATAACATCAAGCAAAAGAAGTCAGACGCCCAAGAGTATATCTACCTGCCTAAAGTACCAAATTAAGCAAAAGTAAGGTATGTTGCTAGAAGAATGAAGGTTACTTTGGGGAGTTGAGGTAATACTGACAAGAAGGGAGCAAGGAGGGCTTCTTAGATGCTGGTCATACAAGTGTGTTCAGCCTGTGAAAAGTCACTGAGCTCTGCACTTGCAATATATACAAATTTATATTTGCACATTATCTAATCTAATAAAAGAGTAATATGCAAATCAACCCTCACTCCATTATACCCACAAGCCATGCCCACCAACCAATCAGGAGCAAATATGCAAATTAACTCAACTAAGATGGTAGCAGTCACAGAGCTGGAGTTGCCCCAGGCAATAGAGGAAGCCAGGGCCCTGTGGGCCCTGAGCTCTACTAAAGGCTACAAAGTTTCAATTATAGAAGATAAACAAACCCCAGATACCTGCCGGGCTGGGACCTTGGTTGCCAGGGGCAACTCAGGCTTCAATCGGGGGACCAAGGCAACAAAGTTTCAATTATAGAAGTTAAATAAGTCCCAGATACCTGCTTCCAGTCAAGCATCCCAGTAGGAACCCAAACCCTGAAGGAGATGTGGGCAGCCTGAAAACGGCCCTCAACCCCTCACACAGGCTGGCAACACCCCTATGGGGTGAGGGTTTTTCACTGGGGGGGCTTGGCAAGCCTGAAAACAGCCATCAGCCCCTCACCCAGGCTGGCCAGACAAGCCAGCAGGTAGACATCCCCCGAGAGGTCCCAGACTGCGAGAGGGCACATGCTGGGCTGAGGGATCGCCCCCACCCCCCAGAAAGTGCACAAATTTTTGTGCACCGGGCCTCTAGTACTACAATAATAAATATAGAAGAAACAAGAGGAACCAGAAAGGTAGAGGAGGAGGTTGGTAGTTTCAGGGTTTTTAATCTGATAAAAAAGAGATTTTTATTGACCTATGGCCTGTCCACTTCTGTAAGACCCAGGAAATGTCCCAGTCCAAAGCCACCTGAGAAGGAAAAACTCACACAAATACTGCATCCTTCAGAAAAACTTCCAATCTCTTTTCATGATCTACATTTTTTAAGGGAATCCAGAAGGAGACTTCCATACTAATCTCATCTTCTCCTTAATTATTCCAAGCTCTTTACCATACATATTTGTGCATTATGCCTTTAAAAAGTAGGTTACATAAGATCAGGAAGCTCAGGAGACAACAGTGACAATCTTAGGTTCATGCACAGGAACTACAAAACCAACAGACGGACAACAGGAATTCCACTGAGCAACTATGTAAGCATTTGAAACTTGAGAAAATTTAGTGAACAAGAGTAAGTACTTTCAAAAGCTTTCTGGCACTTTTCTGAGTTAATAGAGTTATGATTAATTATAGACTTCTATTATTGTTATTCTTCAAAAATAAAATTGGTTGTAGACTGCATATTGCATTTATTCATTCATTCAACACATATTGATTAAATACCTACTAAAGGTCAGGTGCTATAACAGATGCTGACAATATAAGAGGAATGAGTTCTGATCTCTTATTTTTAGGGTGCCATTGATTAATGGGAGGAAAGACTAGTAAAGAATTACAGCATGCTATAATAATAGAGAAAAGTACAGATTATTATAATGTAAGCGGGCATTTTCCCACCACTGTGTGGTAGCATTCAAAACACTTTCCTTTGTGCAGGGGTACATTACAAAACTTGCACATGTACCGCGTTTCACTGTGTAGTTTATGAGCAGCACACACACACGACAACAACGTAAAACATTTTTTTTTTTTTTTTGCCGGTTCCAACTAGAGGTTCCAATGTATGCCATTGACAGTCTCCCTTGTAGATCCGAGTTTACTCGTTTCCCACAAAAATGTGTTTTAAGATAGCAGAGTTGCAGAAGCACTTCCTCCACTATGTTGTATATATAATAGATGATGAGAGATTATTTGCTTTCGAGACTAAAATCGCTCAAACTAGCTTGAACAAAACTCAGAGATTTTTACTGGATGTATAGAAGCACATTGTATAAAACCAAGAACAAAAATGCAATGACTCCAAAAACACTGGACTGTGTTCTGAAAGCTGACCAAGAATGAAAGAAGCCAACGTCCTTGGCTTTTCCCCCTTGTTCTCACCGAGAGTCGCTGCTCCTCTTTCTCGGTAGGTCACTCTTCCTGATGCATTTGCATTTAAGCAGGCATGGCCATCACTGCCTTGGTTTTATGCCATCTCTAAGTCTTGATCCCAATAGGAAGTATGTCCCAATTTCAATTTTCCAGAACTCTTGCATCCTAGCATTTGTAGGTTAGGTGCTGGTTTAAATTAGGCATTAGAGCAATCCCTGAAAATGAGTACCATCCCTGTAAGTCTCAAAAAGAAAATGATGTTTTTTTAGTTAAGTTTTGAAAGTTGGGCAGAGCTTTGCCAGCAAACAAGGAGGTCCAGATAAGTAGTATAAAATATGCAAATGCAGATAGGCATGAATTGGTGGAGAAATGGTTTTGGGAGTCACACTCAAAGCCTCTAGACACGTATAGGTTAAGGGTTTTTCTGCAGAATGCAAAGATCATTTTGGCAAAATACATTTAAATTAAGTCACATCTTCAAAATACCCATAACTCCCAACGCTGTTTGAAAATGACTAGCTGCTGAGGAAGTGCTATCTGGAATGGGTTAAGAGAGACGTCATTTATAAAGATGCAAGAGTCTTTTGAAGACCATAAACAGAAATTCTATTAAACTAATAGTCAATGGTGATAATAAAAACAAACATGAAAAATCTCTCATCCTGAAAATAGGTTAATATCTTTCAAAGAGTATACATGTATTCAAAAGCCAGACTCGAGATAAGAAACCCCTAAGGGTTTGGTGAATTTTCATCATTGTATTTGTAACCTCTCAACTTCCTGTTTTGCTTGGTAAATATGAGTTATGATGATGATTTCCAAGTGTCTCTGGTGGCAGTGATAATCTGAGTAAATCAGATATATCCTTGGCACTCTAACACATAGAGCAAATAATTTCCTTTCCCTGCATGCATGTTTATGTTAACATTTATTTACTGTTTCTATTTCTAATATCTTTAAAGTTGTATCTGAGTGAAGCACAATTTCTTCCCCTTTAATAAGGTAGTACATTTTGTTTTTCATGGATTTATCAAAACTCTCTTGCCAATGCAGACCAGTGTCCTGAATTTCAACCAATAGAATATGCATATTTGCCCTCCTCAATTTTTTTTTAAATTTTACTCTAAGGGGTATATTTTAATTTTTTCTCATTAAAAATTAGATATTTTGCTTCTTAGAAGATTAAACAGTTTATTCACTTCCATCCTTTCCCCTAGGTAAAAAAACAACAACAGAGAAACCGACTAACCAATAGCTTCAAATTATGTAGGAATATATTATTCATATACTTATTATTGGTAAGAGAATGTTCTTGTGGTCACTGACAACTGGATTTTCTTTTCTGGTTCTTGCATTTCTCTCTTGGGTCTGCTTCCTTTATAGGCAACTCTGTGGGAGGAGGATGTTGTGCTCACTCAGGAAATAATTACAAGAGCTACTGATCTCCATGTCTACCCAGGGAAAGACCTGGGCATTGGTCAAAGGGCCCTTGATCTTGGCTTCAAGGCTTTAGGCTTGGACTGTGGGTTTGCCACTATCTCCAGAATAATGGCAAATTCCTGTCACACTGAGGGTAAGGTGTCTCATCCGAAAACTGCAGTTGTCATCTAGTATTATGAATATAGAAATATGTTGAGATGGAGTTCTACTTGGGTGCTTTACCAAAGCAATTATATATTTACCTGTTTTTCACATTGAGGTTTTGAGAAAAAATTTCATCTAAATAAAGGCTCTTTTTAAAACTTTTGAAATCTTTTATCTCATTGATGTCTCAGTTTCTTTTCACTTTTCAACGTCTATAATTATGGGCAAGATCACAGTAGCAATGGGTTTCTGCTTGTTTTTGTTTTTTGCTAAAAGTAGGCTTTATGATTGCACTGCTTAGCCCAGAAGAAAGAATAAAATCCATTATGACAATGGTCTGAGTGTTAGCAAATTCAAAATTGAAAAATCCCTGTGGGGTCCTTGATTGAAGGCTTGAACAAGAACATCCCAGCACTGAGATGGAAACAGATAAGGACAGAGTGAACAGCCTCTTGGAGCATGAATTGAAGAGCTCTATTCACTGCTTCCACCTATCAGTTGCTTCCTGTTTTCATAAGATTTTGATTTGGACTCTAATTATCCAAAGAGTTACTATTTACTCTTCCAAAGTCCTCTCTATATAATTGGAATTATTCCTGAGATAAGCCACTCATACTGATGACAGATCTTTCCCCTAAAGAAAGCTTGTGGTTTGCCCAGTGGATTCTAAACCAGTGGTTCTAAGAGTTGGTACTAGGACCAAAAGCATTTGCATCACCTGCGAACTTGTTGAAAATGCATATTCTAAGGCTCCACGTCAGAAATTCGGGGGACGGGCCCAGCCACCTGGATTTTAGCAAGTCCTTTGGGGCATCCTGCTACACATTCAAATTTGAGACTCACTGCTCTAAACTGACTCCTCCTCTGAACTGGGGACAAACATCATTCCTGGGGAGATGTTACAGACAAGGTATTAGTACTGGAAAGATGGAAAATTGCTACACAGAGATATTACCTTTTCCTGACCCTCACTTCCTGCTTTTTCCTTTCATGTGGAGAAAAAATAAAAGTGTTTTTCTTGGAATACTTTTATCTTGAAGAAACAGCAGGAAGTTGGAACAGTATTTAAATAGAAAGGATTTAAGAAATAAGTCTGAGGGCTTTCAATTCTCATCATTGATGCTAGTAAAGTCAGTGCCACTATAACACCATCACCTCGGGCACACACTGGCATTAGGTTCAGTGGATGGTAACTCCAGATACATTAAAGCTATCTTCTGCTATAGGTCCTACTGTTCCTCAGCCCTTCTTCTTGGCTGTGCTCCCCACACCATCTCCAATCATTTTATTATTAAAGTTATATCTAATCTTTTTCAGAAACCTAAGTCACATGCTTCTATAAGTTTTTATGCTGCCTGGAACATAATTCTTTTAAAAATATATATTTTATTGATTTTTTACAGAGAGAAAGGGAGAGGGATAGAGAGTTAGAAACATCGAGAGAGAAACATTGATCAGCTGCCTGCTGCACACCCCCTACTGGGGATGTGCCCGCAACCAAGGTACATGCCCTGGACTAGAATCGAATCTGGGACCTTTCAGTCCACAGGCCGAAGCTCTATCCACTAAGCCAAACCGATCAGGGCTGGAACATAATTATTGCTGAAGGAATTAACTGGTTACTTGCTGCTTGCTGCAGTCATTCTCAAGGAAGTGCAAGCATCCTTTATTTGCTGTTCAATTGATGGTATCTTGGGGTTTTAATTTTAAACTCTTTAAAAAGGTGGTGAGCTCTAGCTGGTTTGGCTCAGTGGATAGAGCATAGGCCTCTGGACTGAAAGGTCCCAGGTTCAATTCTGGCCAAGGGCACATGCCGGGATTTTGGGCTTGATTCCCCAGTAGGAGGCATGCAGGAAGCAACCAATCAGTGATTCTCTCTCATCATTGCTGTTCCTATCTCTCTCTCCCTCTCCTTTCTCTCTGAAATCAATAAAAAATATATATTTTTTAAATTTATTAAAATAAGTAAAAAGGTGACGATGTTAGTGTGATGGGGACAGAACGACTTTTGGTATGTGTCATACATAATCTTTCTGCAAACATGAGACATTTGGATAAAAGGAAACATTTGACTACACAAAAGCTACTTTTTGCGGCCAATTTTACCTATGGAGACAATTTTTTTTGTGATTGTTTACCATTTGTTATCATGTTCTATATGCCCACTTATAGAATTAATGAAAGACAGTCAGTCCATGGTCTAACCCATATTCTAAAAATCATTAAATTATTGTAAAAGGAAGGAATTTTCTTTAAAGGAAACTATATATATAAAAGGCTAAGCAACTGTCCAACTGGTAGCTATGATGCACACTGACCACCAGGGGGCAGATGCTCAATGCAGGAGCCACTGAGCTGTGGTGACTTGGCAGTGGCAATTCTCAGATGATGCACCTGGGAACCAGAGAGGAGAAAGCCCGATTCCGGGGTGTGTCACCTGAGAACCACCCTCTCACAAACCGGGACCCCTCAAGGGATGTCAGCTGGTTTTGGCCTGATCCCCGCAGGCCAGGCCAAGGGACTCCACCTGCCAGAGAGATCCTGCTCACTCTGCAGATGCCCTTCAAGCCAAGCTACTGCCCCTGGTGCAGCCAGCTGGGGAGAGACCACGGGAGGTTAGCTCCAGGGCGTGGCCAGCACATTTCTCCCAATCCTGCCCACCAGCCACCTTCTAATTAATTTCCTTTCAATGTGCATGAATCCATGCACCAGGGCACTAGTAACTAAATAATAGCCGCTTACCTGTTCATTGTGCCTTGTAGTTTAAAAAGGACATAATATACAATAATTATACAGTAGGTTAAAGGGGCATAATTATCCAATGTATATGGATAAAAAATTGAAGCTTATGCAAGTTAAAGGTCTTGTAAAAGTTATACAGCTAGTAAATGGTAGACTTCAGGTTCTGAGACCAAAGGATACAATTCATTTCTGTGTCTTGAAAGGAAGGACAGTTGAAATAAGAGAGGGAACCACTATAAACCTAACTCAGATAAACAAGCACTTCCACTATCTCAGGTTCCCATTGTTTCCGCACTGGCTAGTTTGAATTACCGGGACTCATCCACCTTGGGCTCCACAGAATAACTCTTACAGCCATGCAGCAGGCCTGAGACATGCTCCATCTTCTATGTCAGAACATAACAGTCTGGCGTGTGGAACATAGAAATGATGAATTACAAGATCAATTACAAGAGAGAGAGTATCCACAGGCCATCAGTACATGATTTATTGTATTTTCATACAATAACCATCATACTACATCACTATGGGCAATGTGTGTGTGTGTGTTTTTTAATTTTTCCGTAGGTAAGTTTGAGGACCAGTAGTCAAAATGTCTAGCACAGCTTAGAAGGAATATGGATGGTAAGTATGATTTCACTTGCAGATTTCCCTTCATGAACTTCATACACCTCATGTAACTCAATTTAAGTGGACAGAAATAAAACATATACTGAATGCCTACTATGTAATAAAAGTGAATCTAGACACTTCCACAGAGTGTACTTCATTTAAGTTGCACCATGAATCTTTGAAGCAAATGCTATGACTTCCATATTGCAGATTCACTTCCTTAACAAGTACTTATTGAGCTTCTCCTATGTTCCAACCCCTGAAGAGAAACGTTTGAAAGGAGAAACAGTACCCTCGAATCATTCATTCTATACTGCCAGAAACACATAGATAGCAATAAAACAATAAATCAATTCAACGATAGAAAATAGGCCAACAATACTATGGGAATTCAAAAGGGGCAGATAACTGAGCTGAATCTTAAACAGTAAGTAGGAGTTAATTAAGCAAAGGAAAGGGAAAGGAGACGTCTAGGGAAACTTTCTGATCAGAATAAAAAAAAAAAGGAGTCAAAACAGGACATAGTATCTGGGAGAAATATTTTAAAACTTTTCAATGAATGAAGAGAGCAAAATGGGAGAAAGGGCTGGGCTGGTGAATAGAATAAGCCATGTTAAGAAGCTTGGCTTTGTCTGAGGACAATGGGGGACCACTGAAAAGAGAAAGAGAATACACGAGGTTAGAGCTTTAAATTGCCCATTCACTACAGCAGGGAGCATGGGCTGAAGAGGAGCAAGAGTGGAGAGAAGAAATACACTTAGTAGAGCACAGTAGTCATTCAGACAAGAGATGATGAAGACCTAAACCTTCAGAGTGGAACTGAGGGTAGAAATAAAAGGAGAGACTTAAGAAACATTTGAAACAAAAACAGTGAAGTGTACTTAATGACTAAAAATAAGCTCGATTAGGCAAAATATTTTCCTCAAGGCACCATGGGCAGGATGTGGCCAGGCTTGAAATCCAAACCCATGAGAACAAGGGATGAAGAATCCCTCTTGCATAAACTGTATACAACTAACTCAGGAAACGTAACCAGTAAATAACACTTAACTCCATATGTGTACATTCATTAATACTCAACTTGTTTCCCCCAATTTTTGTAGATATACTAATATACCATGCTCCAGCACTGAGTTTAAGGGTAGATGGTAAGAAAGAAATCTGAAGAGAAAAGTGATTTTGTAACCAGAGTTTGAAGCATAGATGGAACACTTATGAGTAACTTGAGAATAAAAACAGCAAAACAAAAACAAAAACAAAACACGTATTTCTGTAGCTGGGGTTTCATGAGACATAACTTAGAAATTTCTTTCACTGAATTAAGATCATCTCCAGAGAAGTCTTCTCATTGTACATCTTTGATTTATCCAAGAACACTTGCCTCGCAGTATCTGATTAGGCAAATGTAAAGCGAGCAATCACCCACCTCCATGAAGGGGAAGAGAACAGGACCATTGCAAATGCTGACCCTCCAATCTACAAACATAGCAGCCAGAGAAAATGCTAGAGAGTTAGTGGCACATTTACATAAGGAGCTGAGAAACGTTTGATAGAGGACACGATCATAAATCCATTCACAGAATCAATGGCACGGAGTCCCTTCAATGGTTCTCACCAAGGGCCCTGTCCGGGCAAAGGTGGTATCAGCATTAGATGAGATTCTCTGGCCTCAGGTATAGCCCTGGGTGCCTGGGAGCAGGGTGTAAGCAGCAGGTGAAAGTTCATTTGGTCAGAGTCATTTTCATGGTGTGCATGTAAGCAGTGGCTTTGCCTATTGGTGTAGATCTGCTCTCAGATGTGTAACTGTGGTAGTTCAAGTACAGACACTATGGCAGCTCATACAGAGATCTGCATGAGTAAGGCATTGTTGGCTGGCCATTGGCTGGGCTCTGCAGGATGCATTTTCAGCAACGTCCCCACGTTGCTATAGCAGCAGAACCCATAGCAGGAGTAGATCCACTCAAACTCTCCCGTTTATCAGGGGTGAGGAACCTTTTTCTACCAAGGGCCATTTGGATATTTATAATATCATTCAGTTAATATAATTCACTTAATATACATTTATGTTGCTGTGGGAAAAAAAAGCTCCTAGATTTATTGAATTTCAAGTCCCGCCCATGGTTGCCTTGGCAGGGCCAGACCAAATGATTTTGTGGGCCTTCTACGGTCAGCTGGCTAGACATTCCCCACCCCTGCTCCAGACCCTGCATCTACTCCATTAGGCTGAATTAACAACTAAGGTTTAAGTAACATTTAAGAATTGGAGAAGTAGGAGAGTCCCAAGCATAGGATTATTTCTTAATGGAACCAGTGGGAACTCAAGTAACTCAAATAACAAAAGGGATCCAAACATATTTGTGCCGCAAACCAGTGAAACTAAATTATAATTATAAAATTTGTATTAAAATATTGTTACATCTATTTCTTCTATTCACTTTAATTTTATACGTGCTTCATAGAGCACTCATCATCAATTAGGTAAAAAAACCTTTACAGTTAACATTATAAGTATGGTCAAAGGCACTCTAGAATTTACAGATGAGGAAAATAACGGCAGAGGCCAGACTAGCATTGTAACTCCAGTCCACTGTTCCTCAGCTGTATTCTATTTGCCACTTCCTGCTCCTGTCTTCTAAAGCTCCAATCTGCATAGCTGTTTGTAAATTAAAACAGAAGGCTAATTTAAATGGGAGAGAAAGCAAGCCTGGTCTGACAGTGATATTAAACCCTCTGAAATCACTGGTCTTTTCAATTAACAGCCTCTTTCTGAGACATTTATTGCTCTTGGCTTGAACCGAGGTCATTAAAACACTCATGAGCGGGGGCTCTCAAAAAGTCTCCTTAAACACTCTCTGCAAGGGTTTGGGTGCCACTTCTGCTTTGCTTGGATTCAGAGAGAAGGCATGATAAAGCAGACCCCAGGGCTGTCATCTTTGCCTCTTTGCCTCTGTTTTATTACCCAAGTTCACGAGCCTGTTCAGAATGCACCCTTGGATATATTCCATCATCCCGGGGAGAAACCAAGATACTTCATTTCAAACGTAGGTCTGAATGAAAGTGAATATATAAATTAGGTAAACCCTTACATACAGCATAAATTCCAGTGAACCTCAATGCGATTGCGCACATCCACCTAAAAGAAGCCCGGGAGAGAAGGCATGCCACATGGCAAGATGAATCACCACAGCTTTATTAACCTTCACTGAATTAGCCTCCTCACACTGGAATATTTTACAGCATTATTTTATTGGCAGTCACTGTCACCAAATAAACTACCAAGTGGTGACTGATGCAGTAGGACTAGACAGCTTGACGGATCTAGATTACTTGGAAAAGAGAAGTATTTTGCCAAGCACTGCAACAATAAAGCAATCCTGATGCTCATAAAAGGAAGTAACGGATGGTGGCAAATCTCAGCTGAGCCTGGGCCTGGAAAAATTACCTGGTGAGGATGAAACTGACTGAATATTTTCAGATGCAAGAGTTTGCTTTTGTTTGTTTTTTGTTTTTTTTTATGACAGAAGGCAATCATACCCTAAACACACTGTGTTTTGTTGCTGTAGCCAAGTCCATCATGCATTCATTATACTCTTACATTTGGGAGGAGAACTGCTGGACTATAATATAGGAAGCTGCCCACACTGAGCGTGAAGCGTTTGTACACAGGGAATAGTCATCCTTGTCTTTCGCTCCCTAAACATTCTGATCGGCCTTTCCTTCATCTGGAAATGACTAACTGGATCTTTTTTCCCAGAAGAAAAGGAATGACAGTGGTGATATAAGGTTGAAATTTGAGGTGTGTAATGCCATTTTACCAATGTTTAATAGTGGGCAGAATTTACTTCATCCCAAGAGAGAGAAAGTTCAGACTCTAGGTATAATAATAAAAAAATGATTGGCTAACTACCAGTGAATTACATAGAAATGGGGGAAGGGGATTCCCAAGGGCAAGGAGGTCAACAAGGTTATGTGTACCAACCTCTCTTCTGCCTCTGCCCAAGCTGCCTCTCTAAGACCAGGCCTGTTGGTTCCACCCACCTGGTTCAAATCGCTGCCCAAAGCATTTAAATGGGTCAATGTGACCTCTGCTACTGGGACACGGGTATCTTTCCAACTCCATTTTTCATCTTCTGCCTTAGAACATCCAGCTCTACGCTTCCATACCTATTCACATGACTTTTCTCTGCCTATTCCTTCCCCACCACCTGGCTCCTCCCCCAGGGTCCTTCCATGCGTTGCACCTACCTCTTTAGAAGATGCCTCAAACGTGTCTGAGGGCTTAACTCTCCCAATGGATGGTGAAACAGTCATGGACTGGGGCTCAGACTTCTAGAAACCAGTTTGGCGCCTTATACAAGTTCTGGAACACAATGGAGGCTCCATAAATAGTTGAATTAAATTTAATTTTTGAAATTGTGCTTATGCCTGTCCACATCACTACTGAGAGATTCCCTTGAGAACTAAAACTGCTTTATCATATTACTCCTTCAAATCAGTGTCTAGCAAAGTGCTTGACACATAGAAAACATTTATTATCATTACTAGAGGCCCGTTGCACAAAGATTCTCACAATAGGCCTTCCTTCCCCTGGCTGCCGGCACTGGTTTTCCTCCGGCACCCAGGACTCAGGCTTTTGGTCTGGCTGCAGCAGCGAGGCTTGGCTTCTCCACTGCGGCCGCAGCAAGCCTCTTCAGTCTTCAGTCTTCACTGGGGCCGGAACCTTCAATCTTTGCTCCACACCTGCATATGCAAATTGACCCGCCATCTTTGTTGGGTTAATTTGCATACTCATCCCAATTGGCTGGTGGGCATAGCGGAGTGACACCAATTTGCATGTTTCTCTTTTATTAGTGTAGATCATTATACTAAATAAATAAGAAAATGAGTAGGGATGATTTTTAGACACAAAAACCTAAATTTAAATCTAGCTCACCTCCTACTGATTTATAAACTGGAATCAGTTTTTAACTTTTCTTAGCAGAAAAAAAAATAGTAGTAAAAGTATGTGCCCCCTAGGATTACTATGAAAATCAAAAGTAATGACATATATATGGAATAGCCTTGTGTTTGACACTTGGTACATGCTCAATAAATGTTGGTTTACTTTTCCTGCTATATCTTTTCAATAAGGAATATTTCCAGCTGCACGTGATAGAACACCCCATGTGCTGTGCCTTAACAAGTGCTGGCCAGTTTTTCTTAATAGCAAGTGGTGCAGCAGTAAGTGAAATGTGGTGAGTTTTTCTTAACATCAGTTGATTGGAGTTAGGAGAAGACCTAAAGACTCTCCAGGTAGGACTCTGAATAAGACCAGCCCTTCCCCAGCCTCTACATCACCCTTCCTAAAGTTCTGCTTTCTCCTAGTAAGTCCCTTCTCACTCCAATATTCACCTACACTAATCTGTCTTGTGACCATGAGGGTAAATTTAATTTTACAGTCTTAATTTATATTAAATAACATAAAGTCCAGAACATAAGTCATCTCTCACTTTCCAGATTCTAACTCCCATATGGGTCCACTCCCTTGCACATCCTAGCCCTCTCTTTTTCCTGATTTATTTTTCTTAGGATTTTTAAAAATCATTTTTATATACTGTATACACACACACACTAGAGTTTTGTTTTCTGTCTCTCTTCTCACATTAGAATATAAGGTCCATAAGAGCGGAAACTTTTGTTTGTTGTTTTCACTATTTCTCTAAAATCTAAGAGTATGCTTGTAGCATGTAAATACCCAATAAATACTTATTGAAAATGGAATGCAGGGCTGAAGCATTGATTTAAATGTTTACTGATGACATCAAAACTCTGGTCCTTTCCACACTTTTGCTCCATTATTTTTAGCCTATTGAGTTGTGGGATGCTGCCCCATTTCTGCCCACAATGTCAGAAAGAAAGAAGATGGTAGGGCAAACACTTGACAAGCCTTTTTATATCCTACCCTCTTTTTTCTAATCTTAAAAATGAATGTTTGCCCAAACACTTTTCACGGATTTCCACTTAAATGTTATTTATCAGAATATATTATTCATGAAAGTGTCACACAATACCCTAACTTCAAGGGAAGTTGTTAGTTCAGTTTAAATTTTCTACTAAACAAAAGAAGTGAGGAGGGACTAGAAATGGGTTTTGAGTTACCTAATATATAGTTTATGCCAAAAATACTTTTGTTATCCTACATATTATTTATACTGAAATGAATAAATTGGAATTTAAAGCACCATCTATTACATGAAAATAGCAGGTAAGGAATCTTGAACGTAATATGATTCCATAGAAGAAAATGCAGGCATATATGTTTATATCAATGAGAGCAGAAGTACCAAAACTTCAAAATTATAAGTAATAAAACCCTCCACTTACATTTAGTCATGGACCATTTATTAAATTATATTTGCATAGGATGAATCTCAGACTGAGTCAGAGTTCACCTTCTATAAGACATTTCTAATTAATTTTTGAGAATGAGAAGTACTTCAATTACAAATGCCTTGAAAATAGCTATCCTTTGAGTGTCTGCTAATTCTAGATGCTTTGCCTACATTGAGCGATTTAATCCACACTACAATAATCCTCTAAGAAATATTACCTTTAATGTAGATACATTATCATCACCTATTTTAAAGATGATGAAACTTAAGGTTCAGAGATTTTGTAAGACTTTTAGTCCTCATAAATGAGAGAGCCAAGATTTGAACCAAGTTTGGTTTGATCCCAGAGTACAGTCATTCAACTATGTTCCAGACTCCTCCTCACACAGAAGGATTATAGTGCAGTATATCACTGAAAGTTGTGCACGGCAATATAATTCGACCGTTTTCTTAATCAGGACACTGACCCATCCCAGATGAACCACATTCCTTCAGACTGATTCAAGGTTGACCTTCCTTCCCCAGGGAATCTTGAATCAAAGAGAAAATTAAAAGTGACTAGATTATAAAGGCTTTCTTCAATTAAAAATGAAAGTGCAGGGAGTTGTGATGTCAACTAGACTACCATTAGCTCTGATCAATACTGAGTACCTTATCAACACAGCAATGGGCAAGACCCTGTCAACAAAGGAGAAAAGGGATAGACTGTGCTGTGGACAGAGCTCTATAGTCTGTGTCCATTTTCATTTGCTTTTGAGCCTTTTGGAAATGACTTCTATTAAAAAAACAAAACTCTTGATAACTGTAATACCAGCCCTCAGAAGAGTGATCATTTATACTTCCATTTCCCTCCCCATGTCCACATAGCTCCAAAGTTTGCTATTCATAAAGTATTAGAGGAGAAGGAACTGATGAGTGGGTGGCCAGTGTCTACTTCAAGCTCATACCCTTTCTTCATCAGCCTTAAAAACACAGAAAACTTCCCTAACCAGTTTGGCTCAGTGGATAGAGCATTGGCCTGTGGACTGAAAGGTCCCAGGTTCAATTCCAATCAAGAGCATGTACCTTGGTTGCAGCCACATCCCCGGTGGGGAGTGTGCAGGAGGCAGCTGGTCCATGTTTCTCTCTCATCGATGTTTCTAACTCTCTATCCCTCTCCCTTCCTCTCTGTAAAAAATCAATAAAATATATTCTTTAAAAAAAACACCGAAAACTTCCAAATAATTAGCACTATATAAAAAAGAAAGAAAATTTAAAAAAAAGAAAGAAAACAAAAAAACACCTTCCTTCCTTCACTATATAACCATTTATGGTTTGACTACAACAAGACCATATTCTAGATAACCTCAAAACAAGACTGAAATAAGTAGGAAAAAATGGGGTAGGGGGGAAGCTAGCATTATTGAGGAAAAAAAATTTGCCAGATACTTCATATGTATTATTGCTCGGGATCTCCACAACAACATTGTAAGCTATGCATTATTTTCACTATTTTATAGATGAGGAACTGAGGTTTAGTAAAGCTCAAGATCAGTAGTGCAGCCATGCATTGCTTAACTATGGGATACATTTGGAAAAATGTGTAGCTCTGTGATTTTGTTGTGAGAACATAATAGAGTGCACTTACACAAACCTAGATGGCATTGCCTACTACACACCTAAGCTATATGGTATAGCCTATTATTCTTAGACTACAAACCTGTACAGCCTGTTATTTACTGAATAATGTTGGCAACAAAAATACATTGCACTATGATGGTGGCTATGGTGTCATTAGGCAATAGGACTTCTTCAGCTCTGTTGTAGTCTTAAGGGATGACCGTCATATATGTCATCTGTCACTGACAAAAATGTTGCTATGTGCAGGTATGACTGTATATAAGGAGTGAGTCCATCTGATGCCATGATGTATTTTACACCTTGAGCACCCTAGCTTTCAAAAATTGTCTTTAACTTGCCCCAAACACACTCACTTTTGATTCAAATGTGACCATGTTCTAGCTCCTTGGATATTTTGTGATTCTCAGACCAAGGCCAACTTAAATCAATAAAAGGTACTATAGATTTAGTTCTTCAGAAAAGACTTTTTTTTTGGGTAGAAGCTTGCTTCTCCACCAAGAGCCCCAAGCAACAGAACCTCTAACAAAGTATAAAGTTATCCTCTCTCAAATTAATAGTTCAGAAGTAGGAGGGGGTGCAAAAGGCAGGAAGTTCTGCCACCAGTGATATCCAGAGACTCGGGTTTCTTTAATCACCCACTGTAACGGGGGGAGGTTGCCCTTCTCTTCTCAGCTGTAGCTGGCTCACTGGCACCATACTGAGATCAGTCCACAGGAAATGTGAAAAAAGATAATGTAGAGCTACCTGCTTCCTTTTTAGAGACGTGATGAGCAAGTTGCATCTATTACTTATACTCAAAATTGACTGATCAAAATTTAATTGAATGACCAAAGCAAACTACAAAAAGTTTCTAGCTCTCTAGCTGGGTTGCTATGGGCATTGCTAAGATGTATTGAGGTTTGGAATAAAAATAAATTTTAAAAAACATGGGTGAATGAATACCATGGGACAAAAAGTGATTCAGACATAGGTCTTCCTTCTTTTTTCCTTTTCTTTCTTGTTAATCCTCACCCAAAGATATTTTTTTTCACTGATTTTTAGAACGAGGGGAGGGGAGGGGTAGACACAGAGAGAGAAACATTGATGTGAGAAAGACACATAGATTGGTCCCGCACAGGGACAGGCTGGAGCCTGCAACTGAGGTAAATGCCCTTGACCAGAACCAAATCCAAAGCCCTTCAGTCCATGGGCCGACACTCTCACCACTGAGCAAAACCAGCTAAGGCACGTCTTTCTTCTTCACAGAAGTGGATTTGTCTGGAAATCCTCACACAATATTGTCTTCTTTTCAGAGTGACTTATACATATTATTTTCATGTAACTTTTTTCAAATCTAAAGGACTTGGAGCCCTTTTGGAAACCAAGGTTGTGGCAAGGAGATGGATGGTGGAACATTAGTGTCTTTAATTATCATCAGTACTGAAGTGCTATAGGGATTTGCTATAATTACACATCATCCCTCCCCAGTCACGGCTAGGAAGTGACCTCGCTGAATAAAGGAAACACAAGGAGCTTGACTGGCCTTGCTTCCCCCCAGTCTCCATTAGGCTGCTCTCCTACAGAGAGAGCTGCTTTAAAGGAATTTTAAACAGCCTTCTTTCCTGCCAAAGGAGTGATTGAAGAGTTTCTGAAAGAGTTCCAGGCACAAGGCAGGTTGACAAGGCAAGCCATATCTAGGGCTGTGCCCGGGTCCTCACGGGGTTGAATGTTCAGTTGTTAAAGATTCCTCTTTGTGAATTCATGATCTAAACAAAATAATAAGCAGCAGCTAAACATTCGGGAAGTACCAGGAGCTTACTAAAAACTTCATTGCATGTGGTAATTTCCTCGCCTAGGAAATTTCAGTGCAGTGGCCAAATGGAGTGCAGAGATTGTAGAGAGCTGCGTTTTACAATTAATAAATCTGAATTGTTAAAGAGTCCCCTGCTGATGCTGCAGTGCCAGCCCCTCAAGTCTATTAGGTTGGCTGTAACAGCAACTAATGATGTGGGAACAGCATGGTGTGGTGGTTGAAGTTATACTCTGAATTCCTCACCCTGTGGTTCAAGTTCAGTTGCCACTACTTCTAACACCTTTTCAAAAAGAAAAGAGGCAAGCCCAGTAGATATTTCTTCTTTCAGTACATTTTTGCTTTCTGATACCTACTATCTAAACTAATAAAAGCGAAATAGTAAAATTAACCGTTTCTTCGGGACGGGTAAGCCACGCCCACCAACCAATCAGAGCAACTGTATGCAAAATAGTCCAGTCAAGATGGCAGAGGCGGGAGCCGGAAAGAAGCCACATACTGCGGCCTAGCCGGGCAGACTGGAGGTCTCTGCCGCAAATAGAGGCGGCAGCCGAGGGAGGGAGCAGCCAGCCAGCCCCGGGGCTGCGATGGGCCTGGGTAGGTCCCAGGGCACACACGCATGGAGGCTGCTAAGCCTCCTTCAAACCCACCCAGGCCCATCGCAGCCAATGCGGGACCAGCCGGCCGCCCCGGGGGCTGCGATGGGCCTGGGTGGGTCCCGGGGCACACACGCACGCACACAGGCTGCTAAGCCTCCGAGCGACCCACTCAGGCCCATCACAGGGAAAGCGGGACCAGCCGGCAGGCCCAGGGACTGTGATCGGTCTGGGTGGGTCCCGGGGCACACAGCACAGAGGCTGCTAAGCCTCCTTCGAACCCACCCAGGCCCATCGCAGCCAATGCGGGGGTGGGACCAGCCGGCCGCCCCAGATGGGTTCAGGGGCACACACGCAGGGAGGCTGGTAAGCCTCCTTGAGACCCACCCAGGCCCA
>PVJC01014096.1:0-36955 GCA_004026665.1 Murina feae | reverse complement strand
TTGGAGTTCTCTGCGCTTCCTGGACTTGGAAGTCTATTTCTTTCACCAGGTGAGGGAAGTTTTCTGTCATTATTTCTTCAAATAGGTTTTCAATATCTTGCTCTTTCTCTTCTTTTGGCACCCCTATAATTCTGATGTTGGTGCGCTTGAAGTTGTCCCAGAGACTCCTTACACTATCTTCATACTTTTTGATCCTTTTTCTTTTTTCTTCTCTTCTTTTTTCTTTTTGCTTTTCCTGCTGGGTGGGTTTTGCTTCTTCATATTTCATATCTTTGACTTGCTTCTTGCGATCCTCTCGTGTGCTGTTGGATGTCTGCATCATATTCTTCATTTCATTCAGTGTATGATTCATTTCTAGTTGGTCCTTTATCATATCCTTGAGGGTCTCATTAAATTTATCGGCAGTCTCTAGAATTTTCTTGAAAAACCCAATAACCGTGGTTTTGAACTCTATATCCTGTCGTTTTCTTTCCTCCATCTCTGTCATTTGTGACCTGTTTCGTCTCCTCATTTTGGCTGCTTCCCTTTCTGATTTAGGCGATTACTGCGAGGGATTAACGTCTAAGCCACTTGGTTACGAGAGTCAGATGTATCTACAGTGGGAGAACTTCTGTGCTGGAGACACCCTTATGGGGCAAGAGTTGTTTCAGTGGAGCTTTTATGCTCACTGCATCTGCCCCGAGTGTGTTCCTTGTGGATCTGTTTTGTTTAGGTTAGTCCCACTCTGGCTACTGGGTGAGGCTGGCTCCTGTATCTTTAAGGAGGCGTTGATTAAGCCCTCTGCCCTAGGCTACTCAGTCTTTTATCTGCAAAAGCCTCTGACGCAGCTTGGGAGGGGCGGGGCCTCGGGGAGTTTGCAGGGCAGGGCGGAGCAAATAGCTATGGCACTTTTCAGCCCTGCGCTGAGAGACACCAGGTCTCTGTGTCCCACGGTAATTGCTGCAAGCAACGCTGAGAGAAACCCGCTTTGGGTTTCCTCCGGTGCCAGTCAGTCCCTCTTCTCCGGGTGTCTGGGTCCTCAGAAACTCGCTTGGAACTGGAGTTCAGAGCCGCTGGGGACTTGTGGCTCTCTCCGTTTTGGAAAAGAACTGCGTCCCCCGGTGCCAGCCCTTCCCCGAGCCCCGTGCGCGCGCCTCCGTACCTCTGTACTTTGCTTCTGCTGCTCCTCTGAGTCTCAGACTCTTCTCTAGTTGTAGGATTTTCACTCAGCCAGCCTTCCTGTGGGTGCGAGTGGTATCCGTGTGTTCTTTTCATGGTTTTTCTGAAATAGTTGTTCACGGCTGCATATATGGTGTCTACCCTATGCCGCCATCTTGTTTCTCCGTCGCTATGATTTTTATGAATCTTTTTAATGTGGATCTCCACCAACCTTGCATGAAGGTGTGAAGGTGTGAGCATGTTCCCCACAATCCATCTCGCGACCGTGCTCGGGCCCTCGGGGCGTGGTCCTCTCTGAATTGAACAGTCTTATTATAAATCCTAAATTTAATTACTCGTGTAAATGTCTCTTTGGTTACCATTCTCCTTATATTACTTACTAGGGGCCCGGTGCACAAAAATTTGTGCACTCGGGGAGGGGGGAATCTCTCAGCCCGGCCTGTGCCCTCTCGCTGTCTGGGACCCCTTGGGGGATATCCACCTGCTGGCATGTCTGGCCACCTGGGTGAGGGGCTGATGGCTGTTTGCAGGCTGGCCAAGCCCCCCAGTGGGTACTCTCACCCCATGGGGGTGTGGCCAGCCTGGGTGAGGGGCTGAGGGCTGTTTTTAGGCTGCCCACAGCTCCCATTGACTCAACATCCCAGCAAGGCTGGCTGTAATCAGGTTTCTGGGGTTTATTTATCTTCTATAATCGAAAGTTTGTTGCCTTGAGTGGAGGCCTAGGCAGGCAATGAAGCTTCCTGTTTGCTCTAGCTCCGTGGCTTCCGGCCATGATCTTGGCTGGGTTAATTTGCATACAGCACTCTGATTGGCTGGTGGGCGTGGCTTAGGTGTAATGGAGTGAGGGTCAATTTGCATATTACTCTTTTATTAGATTAGGTGTCTTTTTCCCATTGGGTTTTACTCACTGCTCTTCACAAAAAGTAAACCATACTCTTCTACTCAAGTGTATGATAGAAATTACAAAGAACAGTGCATATGCATTAACATATGAATTAGATTCACTGGGAACTTGGCAGAGTAGCACTTTAGAAGATCACAGGTGGTCTCCAGTGTATAAAGGAAGTGAGTTAGAGCCCAGGAGAGGAGACTGCAGTCCCCTGGCTGAGAGTTGCAGCAGCCCTGGCCTGGAGCTTTCTGATCTGCGTCATGAAGGGGGAAGAGAAGGGCTGCAGCAGGGGTGCTGGTGGAGCTCGCCCACAGGCCAGTGTTAAGGGGCCCCTGGGTGGCTGTGGGAGAGCGTGTTTCACTGCCTTTTCTGTTTCAGTTCACCCTGGGATCACACCCTCCCGCTGGAACTACCAGGGCGGTGGGCGAGAAGGCAGGGCTCCCCTCCATTCAGCTGGAGGAGATGCTCTTTCATTCTTTCCCTTAGACTGGGGACCCAAGACTCTCTTTGAACACAGGCTGTGGCGCCTGTTGCAGAGGCCGGGTAGGAATTCAGGGCTGGGCTAAGAACCTTTGAGTTCTGCCTCTTGAACACTCATGGATCCCGGGGTAGTTCCTCAACAAAATACCTGCCATTGTTTGACATTTCTTTGAAGCTAACAAGCGAAACACTGTTTTCATGTCCTCTCCCACCGGGAATGTTGCTCTCTTCTTTACAGGATAGCTTTTGTGCCTTATCCAATCTCAGGATTTGTCCCCTATCCCCACCTCTAACTCAGGTTGCCCTTCTGAGAAGTTTGTAGAGCTCAGATCCGTACCCCTTGTACTGCCCAGTACTGCTCCTGGGTTTGCTGTTTGTGCATTCTTGCCATGTTGAGATTGCACACCTCTCAGCAGAAAATCGTGGGGGATTTTTGTTTGTTTTTTGTGTGTGTGTTTTACTGTTGGCACTAACGTTGAGCATTAGAGTGTGCTCGGATAAGGACTGTTTCAGTTCTGTAAAGATTGCTACTCTCCACTAAAAGGCAGCATGTAAACTGTGGGCATATACTTCCTTCAGCTTTTAAAATAGCAAGAACTTCCCTTTCTGCTTTGTTACCAGGGGTCCGAATCCCAGCAAAGTGCTACAGCAGTTGTTGGTGCTTCAACCAGAACAGCAGTTAAATATATACAAAACCCTGAAGATGCACCTCATTGAGAAAGGGATCCTGCAGCCCACCTTGAAGGTATAACAGGACCCAGAGAGGGAGAGACTCCGTCCACAATAAGGAATCCTAGAAAAGCACTGACAGATGAAGTTCTGTAAATGGACAGAGAAATGGTTGAAAATGCACTAAAGTGAAGATTTACAGACACGAATGTTTCTTCTCTGAACTACTGTGAATATTTAACACACACGGACTTGATCTAAGTTATGAAATAAGTAGCAAATCAGAGTATTCTGTACTTTTTTCTAAAGTGTATTTTCTGATGTTAACTTCCTTTCCCTTACTTGCCATTTTCATAATTTAAAAGACTGTTTTAAAGAGTCAAATACTAACAAATGAGTCAATTGAGGATATCTTAAGATTATACCTGAAAGCGTGTCCTTGCACAAATATTTACTTTTGCACTTGGAGCTGCTCTCGGTTTTAGCAGAATGTTCTTTGGGAGGCACAATCGGAAGTTCATTGTCTTGCACTTCCTCCTCTTTTGATTTGAAGTATTTTCTAAGGGCTGAGTTGGATCCAAAACAAAAGGAAAGTAAGTAAGCATTTGCCAGGGGAAAACATTCCTCTTTCAGATAGGTTTGAGGTTCAAGAGAGGGAGGCTGAAATTTCTATCTTTATTGGCTGACATCAGACTCTGCTTCTGATAAAGTTGTTTGGAAAAACCTGACGTCGCATAAGCTTTTGAAGAGAAACAAAGGGGAGTTCTGCTCTGAAGAATGTGTGCAGCCTCCACAGATGACAGGAGCTCAGGAGACTGCGTAAGACAATGACACGTGGCACAGGCCACTTGGGGTCTAGTTCTCTGCTTTTCCTCGTTTCCCTGTGAACCGGTTTCTTTAAGTTCTATAGCCATGAGCACAAAGGATGAATATGTAGGGTAGAGAGCAGGGGTGGTGACTGAAGCAGAGAGGGGGTGCCCAGCTGAGCGAGAGTGACCTGTCTGTGGACAAGGTTCTGTGTCCCGGGCGCCCCTACCCTTCTCCTTCCTGTGCAGCTGAAGGCACTCTACTGGCAGGAAGCTTGGAGATCTGCCTGGAGGCCCAGACCCCATTGACTTCATGGAGCAGCTCATCTCTGTCCCTTTCCTTTTTCACATCATGTCATAAAACCCAAGGATATCAGCTGATATTTTTCTTCCAAGAATGAAAATCAAGCAGGAGTGATTCCCACTGAGAACTAAAAGCACATGAATGTCAAACCTTCCTCTGATGGACAGGAGACGAGGACAAGTTTCTTACAGTGAATGCAGATAAGCTCGCGTTGCTGTGTGCTCTTTATAACCATACTTATTATATCGAAGAGGCAGCCGTAAACCTTTGAAAATTGCCTATTGCTCTTTGGCTAAATGTTCAGAGAGGAGAAATAGATATATTTTAAAAAATGTTTTACTAATGAAAAGAGGAAATATTTTTGTTTAAATCAAAAACAAATTTCAATCATTTTATATTCCTGTTCTACTACTATACCTATAGTCAAAGAGTGTGGGTATGCATGGGTCCCAGTACAGATACTCGTAGGATGTCATTTAAGTGGGCAGCTTTATCAAGTGCACTGCACAGCTGTAGTGGGTGTAGCTGAACTCAGTACCAAGAGTCTGATTTCTCAGTTTGGCATTCAGTTGGTTCACAACTGGATGTATTCAGTCAGCGTTATTTCACCCTATTCCATAAAAACCTAGAATTGGCATTGGAAATGTTATAAGACAAAATGATCCCTTATAAAATCAGGCTACCTACAAACTAATTTTCAGCTTCTCTCATTATTTGCCTCACAAAAGCTCCAAATGTTGATCATACAGGTATGTGGCATATCAAAGTTGAAAAGTCAAATAAAAATTTTGTAATAGGAACTTAGTTGACGAAGATTTGCACAATAAAAACTCCTTGGAGATACACAGTTCCCTTGCATTTTCTGTAAGGTGACTGGTGAGGCACTGTAATGCAGAGTTATAGGAGAGCATCACTGAATACCTGTATTGTAAAATCAATATTATAATAAAATATTAAGCTAGAAATATTTGCGGTCACAATAATAACTTTCCTTAAATATACTTTGAGTTGGGTGTATACTGTTCTATATGTAAAAAGTAAATTCTTTTAACAGAGCGCTAAAGTACCTTTTTGTACTTTTAGAGCATGTATATTAAAATGCAAGATATTTTATCAAGTGACAGCCATAAAACCCTGACTTTGATCATTTTTGCATTTGCACTATGAAGAGGACTTAAATTCTAGTATAGCTGCGTGATGGCAGAAAGATGAAAGACTAGAAACTTCCTTCATGGTAATGGTTCATTTTTCCAAATTGGCTAGTTTTGGAGGTGCTCTGAGGGTACCAATTGATTCACTTTTTAGCCTGTGGAATGCAAATGTTCCCTCAGTATTTTTCCCTTGTGGTGTGATACATCTACATTAACTGTATGAAAAGCAAAGACCACACCCACCCACCTGCCTTTTTTTGTTTTTGATTTACGGTATCACTTTGTACCTTGATTTGAACAAAGATGGTATCACTTTGTTCAGTGAAAAAGTAGAAGCAGTGTACATATACTGTATGTGGGCAGGAGATAGCTCATGATATGTGTCCATCCATTCTCTGAATCTTTTACTGGAACATAGGAAAATAAAACAGATAAATCACATTGTGACTTCATCGTGCCATTTTCTCATTGGAGAAGAAATGTTCATTCAACTAGTGTTTACACAATGATGATGGATACACATAAGTATTATCTGTTGTGTGTTTTCCATCACCAACACCTACAGTGACATCTTTGGGGACAGGGATAATGAAGTTCTGGTGATGAGTGAAAGATGTGTTTGTCAAGAGGTGATGTTCTTCCACTAGAGTTAGTACAGAATTTCAATGGCACTCCCCACACATTTACTGTGGAGAATCCTGATCCAGTTCCTGCTAGAGCTTTAAGTTATATGGATGCTGAGTGGCGTCTGTTCGGCCATTGTGATTCCAGGTCGTGCTCAATGCTAACACTCCAGGCCCTCAAGCTTCAGAACACACAAATGGGTTGGGGTCTGAAGACTTAACTGTGCACATTCCCAGTTGTGTCTCTTGGACAGCCCCTTCACGCCCAGCCCGGTTTTCATATTGCAAAGCTTTGAGATGGGCTTTCTGATTTCTAGTTGCTGGTGTCACTTTAAGGGTTAAAATTAGGAACGTGCCTTGGTTTGTGTCCATCCTAGAGGAACCAATTAGTAATCTTTAGTTTCCTTTCTTCCTGCCTTCTCCTCTCGTTGCCCATCTGCAGAGGGAAGTGGCCTCATTGGATTTAGGGAGTGTGGAAGTAAGTGTTCTTTCAATGGTAGACATCCCATCACTTCACATCAGCAAGCCTGGGATGTCTACCAGACACCCAGGGCTGCTTTTTTGTTCTAGCACCAAGAACATTAGAACTAGTGTTTCTTTACCTGGAGACAGAGGTAAGTGCCATCCAAGGTGGGTGTTTATCATGGCAATGGCAACGTATAAACCAGGTTCAGGGGAAAACAATACAACTATTCTGACCTCCACAGAGGAGCTGTCTGTCCTGCAGATAGTCCATAGCAGATTTCTTTGCCTGCTCCTGAAATTCAACAAAATTTAAAATTTCACTTCTTCGGAAATTTGTATACAATGGCTGCAAATAAAAAGCAGGTCTAGACAATTTAACCCAAAGCCTGTCGCAGCCTCATCCTGTTGTCTTTCTTTTCCTGTGCAGCGGAGAGAACCCTTGAATCATCAGGTACCATGGAGAGTCCCTGAGTGAGAGTTGATGAATGGAACGTTATCTGATGATGATAATGTTGGTTTTCCAAAGGGGCAGAGACAATACAGTCTGGCTCTCTAACGTGTACAAAGGACATGGATGGGTAAAGCAAAGCCTTGTTGCCCAGAGAGAGAAAATCATTGAGGGGCAATCCACCCAAAGGTGTGTTAGAGAATGAAATCTCAAACTGTCAAGCTTACAGCACAACAGGGTACAGGACTTGGGATTTTAGTTCTCCGACCCTCCTTTCCCATGCAACCAGCTGAGCTTAAGGGATCCAGGTGGGTTTCTCTTCAAGATGTGCAAGGCCAAACCAGACAGGACCTAGAAGAGTAGTAAGTTTGAAGAACAAGTTTGAATAATCAAGCATATTTTTTTAACAGTTTTAATTTCAAAAGCATGTGAAAAGGAATTGGAGGCTTCTGCTAGTACAATTAAGACACATTTGAGGGGCGAGTCCAAGATGGCAGCATAAGTAGCCACTGAGCTTGCCTCCCCCCAAGAACACATCAAGTGTACACTAACACCTGGGGCAGTGCCTCCTGCGAGCCACCGGGAGCCAACTGAACAGCTAGCTGCACAAGCAAGAGAAAGGGACGCACAGAGAAACTTGGGGAACACAAGAGCTCTCCTGAGCTGAGGAACAACCCAGGGCCCGAGGAACTGGTGAGCCATTTTTTTACGCTTCCCTGGCATATGGCAGTGGGCAGGATTTCCATCTAGGTTTCCTGGCCCACCTGCAGGGCACTGGGGCGTGTCCTCAGCCACCCTTCTGTAGCCAGATCCAGCAGAAACAGGAGGAGCCGCAGTTCACACAAGGTGCGCCTCCATGTGAAAGCTGATTCAGCAGATAGAGCAGGGTGCTGCTTTGCACACCCCCTGGGCTGTGTGCACACGGAGCTCCCTCCCTGGAGAGAATGTGGTACTAGAAAATGCCATGATGTCACCTGTAGGAATACCTGTCCAGAGAGGTTACAGATAGTGGGCAGGCTGCACTCCTGGAGACACTGTGGAGCTAGCAAAACTGCAGTACCCACACGCTGCCCGTGCAGAGTGAATGGGGTGCTGTTGTGTGCATGTAGGGTTACCCTGCCTGGAGAGGGTGAAAACCTGCATATTGCAGCTCAGTATGCATGCAAGACTGCCCCACCCAGAGAAAGGGCAGAGCTGGTAAGGCAGGCACACAAAGTGGCCCTGCCCATACCCTGCCCTCACTGTGGACATTTAAAGCGATAGGACACTCACACACAGGGCTGCCCCTATGGACAGGGGCACCTCTGAGTGCATGAGTAGGTGCACTGTCCAGAGAGGGAGCAGAATTAAGGGGGGAAAAATGGAGACCTATCTAACACTTATAATACTTTAAGCAATAAAATCAATAAAAAAAAATAAAAATAAAAAAATAAAAACCTGCAAAAAAAAAAAAAAAAAAGGGTGGGTTACTGAGAGGCAAATATGTAAAGTAGCTCCACCCAGACCCTGCTCTGATCACAGTTAAGACATTAGGGCATACCAACAGCAAACCAAGCAGCTACATCTACTTCAGGCAGCCTGACCCAGATTAGAAAAGTAAGGAAGCACACACACCCCAAGCCGCTCCACCCTGGAACTCACTCCTTAAAGCTAGACCACACACCAGGCACTATACATAGCTGCATTGACTAAAATTGGCTGCCAAAATGACTCAACACAGTCTACACAGAGACCATTCTTTCAAGACTGAGAGAGAAAAAGAGCTATTTTATCCAATTCATAGGAAAATAAAACACACAGAAAGTAAAATTTAAAACGGGGAGACAGAAGAACATGTCCCAAATAAAGGAACAAGAAAATACTCCAGAGAAAAACCCTAATGAAATAGAAATCAGTGATTTACCCAATAAAGAATTCAATGATCAAAAAGATGCTCAACAAATTGAGCATACAATAAAGGAACTCAGATAACACTTCAGCAAAAAGATAGAAAATGTAATAAAGAACCAATCAGAGGTAAAGAATATAATAACTGAAATGGAGAAGACACTAGAAGGATCCACAGCAGATTAGTTAATAACAGAAGAACAGATTAGTGACCTGGAAGATAGAATAATGAAAGTCACCCAATCAGAACAGCAAATCAAAAAACAAAAATTTTTTTTAAGTGAAAATAGTATGAGATCCCTGGATAACATCAAGCACCCTAACATTCTCATTATAGGAATTCCAAAGAGTAGAAAGTAGGGGAGGAGGAGGATCAAAGAGGAAATCAAACACTACCTTGAGACAAATAAAAATGAAACCAGAACTTTACAAAATTTATGAAATTCAGCAAAAGCAGTTATAAGAGGAAAGTTTATAGTTATACAGGCTACCTCAAGAGGCAGGAAGAATCTTAAATAAATAATCTAAAATTACATCTGAAAAAACGAGTAAAAGAGAAACCCCAAAGTAAGTAGAAGAAAATAATAAGAATCAAAGCAGAACTAAACAAAATAAAAAACTTTATAAAGCCCACAGCTAGCACCATATTTAATGGTGAAAAGCAAGAAGCTTTTCCTCTAAGATCACAAAAAATGTAAGGATGCCCACTCTCATCATCACTTCTCAATATAGTTTTGGAAGTCCTAACCATAGTAATCAGACAAGAACAAGAAATAAAAGGTATACAAACTGTAAAAGAAGTAGTAAAACTTAATATTGTCAGATGACATAATATATATGTAGAAAGCCCTAAAAAACACCAAATATTAATAGAATTAATGAAACAATTCTGTATTTTTAGGAATTTTTAAAAAGGGTTTATTAGGGACTAAGGGGCAAAACTAGTCTCCTGGGAGTTAAAAAAGAATGTGTGAAATAGACTGGCCATCTTTTGGAGTGGGATGGCCACTGGAGAGCACATTGGATGTCCCCACAATCAGGAATGTTCACAGAATTATCATAGGAGACCCAAGTCATCCTGATCAGTTCCCTTATATTGACCAGTGGCTAGAAATAGCAAAGCTTAAGCTGCCTTGGGTCTGGTTTTGTGTATATAAGGAGGGACAAAGTAAGATTTAGTTTCCTCTCAGAAGGAAACTAAGCCTCTTAGTCTACAAGAACCCCCTGAGAAAGCCCTGTAAGTTCTACCACCTTCATACGTGCTCAAGTGGCACCCAGTGCTCCTCTGCCTGGTCAGGGAAGCTTAAATACACCACTTCCTTTCCTCTCCCCACAACCACTCTCCAGAGCCAGTTGGATGATGTTTGTGCTCAGCTGATCAGGGACTCAGGCCACCTCTGACTTTACAGATGCCTCTCCAAGAAGTGTGGGGCCCTCATGTAGCTGGAGAAGATGGGACCCTACAAGGGGTGGGGATCAGTTTTTTACTATGATCAATCTTAAATTGGAAGCATCACACTCTTGCTTATTCTGAAAAACCTCAGGCCATGGTTGTCCACCTGGAGTCAATTTTTCAGACTCATATGCCCACCTGGGTCAATTGCAAGCAACTCCTTCTCATACTTTTCAACACTGAGAAGCGCATGAGAACAATAGCAAAAGCCCAGAAATGGCCCAGACCTAGGCTCCGGCAGGGACATTAGACACACGCAGATGGGCCAGTGAGGCTCTCCCAGATGAGAAACCCTGATGGGACCTGAACTCAGAGTAGAGGAAAGCCAGGCTAGAGAGATACCTACTGGCCTTCCTCCAGGGGCTCAGGACACGGGCAAGAAACCCACTACTATGGCTAAGACCTCTGAGGTTTACCAGAAGTCTGATGAAAGTCTGGCAGCTTGTTGTGAGGGACTCTGTGAAGCATATTGAGTTTACACTCCCTTTGACCCTGAGGCACCAGAGAATCAAACTATGGTCAATGCAGCCTTCATTAGTCAGGCTCAGCCAGACATAAGGAGAAAGCTACAGAAGCTTGAAGGGTTTGCGGGAAAGAACGCAACCGAGCTACTAGAAATAGCAAACAAGGTTTTCATTAATTGGGATAATGTGGCTAAAAAGGAGGCTGAGGAGAAACTAAAAAAGAAATAGACCCTGATTGTTGAGGCTGTCATAGAAGCTAATTCCCAGAACCCTCAGGAAGGAAAGGGAGACAGCAAGGAGCCAAGTCAGAAAAAGGAAGGATGGATCTTAAACGGAACCAGAGTGCCTATTGTAAAGGATTAGGACACTGGAAGAATGAATGTCTGAGCCACCAGAAAAAGTAGGAAAGGCCGTCCAAACCACCCAGCCACTATTGGCCAGAGCCGCCTGATTCAGACCTCATCGGATTAGTGGCAGCCGGCTCCGACTAGGACAGACAGGGCTCTTTCCAACTGGGCCCCCATGAGCACATGGTCAAAATGAAAATCGGGCCAGATTGTGAACTTTATGGTTGATACAGGGACAGAGCACTCAGTAGTCACTTAGAAAGTAGCTCCCCTCTCAGGACAGGAGGTCACCATTATTGGAGCTACTGGGGACCACAGCTGCAGACCATTCTGCCACCCCCACCAATATCAGCTAGGCCGACACCAGATGGTTCATGCTAAGCCCCTCTATGAAGCCTTAAAAGGAGAGGAAAAGGCACTCATTAATTGGGGTCCTAAGCAGGAAAAAGCCTTCACATCTATAAAGGCAAAGCTAGCTGCTAAGGAGGAGTTGGCACCATTGTGGAACATGCTGGCTCCTGAACTTCCAAAATACACCCCTCAAGAAAAATGGGCCTAGTAGGAAGCGGGTAAGAGGATGAAGGAAGGTTGGCGGATACTCCCAGATCATAGGGTCTATGTTCCAGAACAGTTAGCTCATAGAATAGTCCTCCAGCAGCATGAACTTACCCATTTAGGGAAGGCAGCTCTAGAAACCTTGTTGAGCTGATACTATCTAATTGCCCAACTCCCCTCCTTATGCACATCAGTCTCTCAGCGCTGCCTCCTCTGTGCACAGAACAATGCAAGGTAGGGTCCTATAGGATGCATAGGAATCCAGTGCTGTGGGCAGGCTCCCTTTGAAGATCTAGAAGTAGACTTTACAGAAATAGGGCCTAGTAGAGGAAATAAATATCTTTTAGTTTTAGTCGGTACCTTTTCAGGCTGGGTTGCGGCATATCCTACCCACACGGAGAAGGCGAGAGAAGTCACCAAGGCGTTACTGAAGGACATAATTCTGTGCTATGGAATGCCATTAGCCATAGGGTCAGATAATGGCCCAGCTTTTGTAGCTGAAGTAGTACAGCAGGTAGCTAAGATCTTGGGAATTAAGTGGAACCTACATGCAGCCTACAGGCTCCAGAGTTCAGGGAAAGTAGAGTGCATGAACCCGACTCTCAAGCAGGCTATGGCTAAGCTATGCCAGGAGACGAACTTACCCTGGACAGAAACCTTACCACTTGTGCTCCTGTGGGTGCGCTGTGCCCTGAGGGCTGGAGAAGGGTTCTCTCCATTTGAAATTCTATATGGTAGACCTCCTCCCTTAATTCAGCCAAAGGAAGATTTGGGGGAGGTAGGGAACTTAAGAAATTCAGAAACAGCTACAAGGACTTGGGAAAACTATGCTTGAAGTCCACAGATGGTTACTGATCATTTGCCCAACTCTCTAGGAACAGCTGTGTACCTTCACAAGCCTGGGGACCAGGTTTTGTTTGGTAAAAGATTGGCAAAAGGAGCCCCTTAAGCCAACCTGGAAGGGACCTTATCCAGTGGTACTAACCAACCCCTCAGTTCTCAAAGTTGCAGGACTGAACACCTGGATCCACCATTCTCGGGGTGGGAGCTGCCCACCAGCTGGACAATCAGCATCCAGAAGGGAAGGTGACCTCTGACCTGAACCACCTGCTGTGCATCATCTTCAAGAAGATGGGGGATCTGGCTGACTGACCTGACTTGGGTATTTCTGGATAATCATTGTTTTCATTTTTCTAAGTTTTATTCTGTCTTCATACAAGTATCTCCAGAACCCCCAGACTGGAACCAGGAAGAGGACTTCTCTGCCCTTGCTACTCCAAACTACTATTTCAACCCCGTTGGGGAAGATGAAGAAGACTCGGCGTACTACACTCCCCTTTTTGTGCCCCCCTTCAGCAGGAAATGGAGTGTTCAGCGAGCTTATCTCCAATACCCGAGTCTTCTGTTATCCCCAAGGCTAAGGCTAGTCTGTGGAACAAGAGCGGTGGGGGTGGGGGGGATAAGGAAAATAGGGGGGAAACTTTGGGGGCTTACAGCCTAGTTCAGTGTCTAGTTAAACAGCTATCTTTCAAGCCCCATTCTAACCGACTTGGGCAGAGCTACAAAGCCCACCCCAGGGGCCTGCCACAAGAAGAAATATCTATCAAAACCTCCCCACAGCAGCAGTTCAGGCTTTGGATCAGAATCCCCTGGACTAGCAGCACTGCGTAATAACAGTTTTCTTTCCTGGTTCCTTGAAGTGCTGATCGTTCTCCTGGGCCATTTGAAGAATTGCTGCCACAACAGAAGAATCGCTATCTTAGCCCCCTACAACATCCTCCCTCACAGGCAGCTCTGACACAGGAAACCTGGTGCACAGGATGCTTAAAGGGAGCCTCAGAAGGTCCTGGCAGGTGACAGCAGCAGCCTCGCTCTTCATTTCTATTCTGAGGCTCCCGCAACATCACACCATCTCAGCCTAACAGCCTGGCTTGGTGCCGTATCTACAAAAGTCCAAAGGGACAGTAAGTAAGAGCTTTACAGTGGGTGCGGAAAATGTTGATAAAGACAATTGATGTAACGCTAGACTAATTCTATTGGACTGCTTCCTCTCCAAAGCTCCAAATGGGTCCAAAGGAGGGGTGAAGAGGAAATTTTATTGCAGTTAAGCAAATGGCAGGAAAGGGACTTATTGGAGACCATTTGTATGTTGGTCCTTTAAACTCCTGCAGTGCCCATCCTTGACTGCAACTCTTTTTGAGGCCATTAGAATGATGGGCAGTATTACATCAAAGGAATGGGAACTGCCCTTGGCTTTCTCTTACCACTGATTTTTTTTTTGAAGAAACAGTTATTGTCTTAGAAGATTTGGCATTCCTATACCCTCTGCCTGGGAAGTGGAACTGGACTGAGGTGGAATCTGTAATAAGCACAATACCCTCAAATTTGGGACTCTGTGTTCAAGCTGAAAAGGAATCGAGATTTTTATTAATACCTTTAAAAAGTTGAAAAGGAAAGTCATGGGGAGGCAGTTTATTTACAACCAAGTAAGCTAGAATAGTTAAGAACAGACCTGTGAGTTCCAACCTCTCAGATCGAAGTCTGTAGTGAAAGGGCTGACGGTGAGTGTGCTTGCAGAAGAGGGACAGGACAACGGAAGGGTCCTCATGGGACTTTGCAAGGGGCAGGAGGTAGATACTTTCACTGCTTACTTTCCCACAACCATCAATGTGGCCTTGGGGCACAGGTCCACTCACGTGGGAGGGTCATGTCTCCCAGGAGTCACCTTCCTCTCCCTGCGGCTGTCCACACACAACCAGGAAGCTCAGGATGCAGAAAGGCTGGAATTTAGAGATGGATCAAACTAGCACTTGAGCCAAACTTCTGCAAGCTGAGATCTTAAGCAGGTGCTTCTGAAAGATATAGTCACAACTATTAAAAAACTACACAAAGTTTAGGAAATTATTAGACCTCAGTTTTCACAAAGTTTGGGGATTATTAGATCTCGGTTCTGCTTTCTTTTTCCTTCCCTGAAGAACTGGCTTAAAAACATCTTTTTTTCCCCCATGGAAGGTGAATAGTATGTATTTATTTGAAATGAAAAAAAAAAAAAGTACCTGGACTATTGCATTTAATTATGTATTGTAATTGTGTTACTCTACCTTTTTGCATCAGAGACAGGTATACAATGAACATTCAGTATCACACATTGCACACTAGTAGTAATTCTTCAGGCCTTTTACATAACCACCAAACAGGTATTGAATTCTGCAATATAGTACAAAAGTCCACAATCAATCCAGTCTTAGCCAGTATCTTCAATTTACTTCTGTTGCTGTACAAATAATTGGCCATTTCTAGGGCTTACAAGTTAATAACAGGACAAAAAAATATACATTGCACTGACACAAAAAGTCAGCTGTGTTAATAGTCATGCAACAAGTAACCAAACTTGCTGAAATTAAAAATATTTTCTAAAAACAGTTGTAACGGCATAAATATTTTATACACAGTTCATTTACCAAAACAAAATGTATTTAAATGATACAAAGCAAAAATAAGTTTCTACCAACTTTATACATAAGAAAGTGCAAAATAACTTATCTAGAGTGTTTTGCTATTACCCAGACAGATGGCCGCAATGAGCAGCTATTCTCTTCCAAAGCATGACATTACAGTAGCACATCACACATGTTAGGACACGTGGACGAGTACATGGCTAGATGGGTGGATGGCTGAACAAAGGAACGATGGAGGTCAAGCAGGAGCCCTGTGAGGTGCTCTCAGACACAGAATCAGACCACGTGGATGTGGATGTGCAGGCTGGAATATAGGTTGGCAAACAAATTTACATGGAACACAGGAAGACGTTCAGAAAAATGAGTTTATGCATGTGAGTGTACTTGTATATGTGAGTGATCTGTGATTTCTGCATTAGACACAAACACGCACACCAAACCCCACTGAACAGAACAGTTGCCCACAGCACCAGCTGCCAGAGGAAATACTATCACAAGAGTTTTGGTTTCCATCTTCTGGTCAGGGAAGTTGTGTTGGAAAGTTTAAAAGTGTTCATCCATATAACTTCATATTACAAAGAGGAATAACCTTTAAGTAACTACATACACACATTCATATATTCAAGTCTTTAAGGAACACCTCTGCCATTGGGTTTGGGGTAAACATGGTTCATGGACACAAGGAGGACGCTTCTTTGAAAAAGTGTAGAATAGCACTGCTACAACTCTTCTATGGGGCTGGGCAGAGGCAAAGCCCACAGTTATGCGATAGCATGATTCCTGCAAGTGTTGAACATCCAGTATTATTCGTTAGAACTGAAGTAAGATGGAAGCGGGGAGGGGCTGGGAGGATAGGACACAGAAAGGAAAGCAGAACACAACTCTTCTTCGGGTGCAAGTATTAATGCCAATAATCCTTTTATTAACAAGTATATTTGAACTTTCAGAAATGGAAGTGTTTTAATCAATTCTGATATGTAATCATAAATAGACTGTAGGCTCAAACCTGGGTAAATAAAAGGTTTAAATTTAGTAAGCATAAGGCACTAAAGCAGCCTTTATATTTTCTCTTGGAGACCTAGTTATCAGGAAGAACAAATTTGTTCTTAAGCTGGTTTCAGCCCATTCGGTACAAGATTGCTGTTGTACCAATGCCTATTTTTGAACGCATGTGCATATATGTGCATTTTAGTGCATAAGTGTGCCTGTCACCAGGGCCTGAAGATGAAGACTTGGGAAAGCCAAAGCCACTGTCCTGTGTACGGTGCCTCCACGGGGTGTGAAGGCCTGTCCTTCCTTCCTTGGGCCACAAAGGATTCTACATTTTTCAGATCACTGGGCTTTTAGAATTGCTCATAATATTATCACTAAATATCTGAAAATGTTAAAATCTAGATTAATTGTTTCATTTGTTTTATATATATACATATTTATGTACATAACACACATTTTAAAAAATCCCACCACCAAAGCCATTTCTCTGTAAACTAAGCTTATCTCTTAGCCCCTACCAGCTTTAGTCTCCCTGGATCTGTGTGTTCTGTTACCAACTAGTAGAACAAATTAAATAACTAAATATTAAAATACTGTAATTATATTCATAGCAAAAAACAAAAAAATAGACATTGATACAGTATAAATCTCACTGTTTTCAGGTAGATGGCATTAAATGGTAAAGGTTAATTATAAGCAGTTCTGACATGATCCAGTTTTACAACAAGGTTTATATGTTAACTCTGTACATCTTTTTTTTTTTCACCCTTTTTTGAAAATAAGCTATAGTAGAACTTTTAGTGTCACCAAAGACACATACTTACTATGTTCTATGCAAGAGAAGTTAATCTGGGTTACATGCAATTATATTGCCATTAGTTGAGGCAGGGCTGTTTCCCGCATCGCACTGATCCCCTGACCGCCTCTGTGCAATGCTAAGAAGGTTTGCTATGACCAAATGGTAGTCCAAACAGAAGCTTACCAGGGGCCTTGTGACATCAGACCAACACTGCGATGGTGTGAGCCCGGTGCAAGATGCTCCAATATTTCCAGGGTATCTTAGGGCCGAACTCCTTTTTCGCCCCACTGGTTCCTAAGGAAGGCCCACATTATTTTGGTTACTAGCCTATTTTAAGTGAAGATTCTGTGGGCCAACTTGAAAAAAACAACAACAAAATACTGGGCAAAGGATGGATTTGAAAGGGGCGGGGGAAGACCACAGATAATGCCTTTGAGGATTAAAAAAATATTTATGATTAATTGGTGAGAGATATCAGACAAACCATAAGAAGTTCTTTGAGTTAGTGGTTTAGTTTGAAGTCTCATGTTACAGGCAGTGAAGTCCTTATTTAGAAAAAAGGCCTTTATACCTATTTACAATATACACAGTTACTTGCAAAGAAGTCAGATTTACAACCATTTTCTAAAAGCCTTTTTTGTTGTTGGTTTTTCCAAATAAGGATGAGCAGCTCTATAAAAATGATACACAAACAAAACAAAACAAAACAAAACAAAACGGTGACTAAGTGAGGATATCCCCTTGGAGACAGTGATGTTTAAAGGGAGAAGCGGATATTGACAATGTTGCTCCTAGGAACCACCTCCTATTCTTCTTGTGCTGGTCACCTGAACAGTGTCTGTCCCGTTACTGTATTCTTCACCCGTTTATCCAATGATCCCTTTGAATTCATTATTCTGATCGTGATGTCCAGTGACGTGTAAACGGAGACTATCTGATGCCTTTCCGAGTGGGACAGGGAGTTGGGAGGGTCTACAGCCGTGGTCTCCAGTCAGCTTGTGAATCTTCAACAATTCCGAGGCCCGTCTTCTGAACCCCTCTCATGCTGTAAGTTGTAATAACAGTTCTGACAAACTCGCACTGGGGATGAGATTTTCAAACGTTTGATTTCTGACTGAAACCGACTGCACCTGAAGGAAAGGCAAAATCCAGTAGTTATAGGTCTGCTCCCTGTTTGATCACTGGGCTGAGAAACACTCATTTGAAAATCAGAAGGAAATCTTGCAGCATAATGCCAATGCCAGGTGAATGCCGAAGACTGCACTGGTTTGTGTCATGTGCTTGGCAAGGGACCAAAAGAAATGCTGTATTATTTGTTTCAGTATATGAAGAAAATAAATATTAAATCAAGGTGGGCTATTTGACTGAGGAAAATTATAAAATGTTAAGATTCTCTTATAGGATGAAGCCAAGGGGTCTGAGCAGCTAGCTCTGTAGCCACTCTTCCTGGGCAGGACTGCTTCCCATGCCCTGTGAACTGAGAAGTATGCCAGTATCTTTACCTGGAGCTTGACTTTTTCTCTTGGCAGAGACTTACTACCCGTTTTAAAAGATACTTTGGCCCTGCCTGTTGGTTGAGCATCGTTCCGTGCACCAAAAGGTCACTGGTTCACTCCCAGTCAGGGCACATGCCAGGGTTGTGAGTTTGATCCCCAGTTGGGGGCGTGCAGGAGGCAGCCAATTGATGTTTCTTCCTCCTCTCCTTCCCTTCTCTAAAGTCAATAAAAACGTATCTTTTAAAAAAGTCACTTTGGTCACTATCAAGTTCCTTTGGGCATTTAAACACTTTGTTTGATCCACGCCTTACTTGTTTTTTAAACAAATAGTTTGGCTTTTTTTGTTTGGTCCAAATGTTTTCATTTTCTGTTTATTTTGATAAAATTCCCTGAAGTAGATTATACTTAAGCAATGTTCAAATTCTCTTAAAGTATTCCTATTCCTGGAATAAAGCAGTGTATGACCTTGAACATGGCATTTAATCATTTTAAGCTTGGCTTCTCACAAGATTAAAATACAGAATTCTATTTCCTCTATTAATCTACCAGTAAAATGTCCAGGGAATAAATGGCCTACCAACAGACAGGTTTTGAAGCACTGTTACTGGACTCTGAGTGCTGACAAGCTCTCTCAGCAACTGGAAGGCATGGACTTTGGGGCGGCCACGCCCTCCGGGCAGCTCTGCCTGCTCTGTCATCATCCATCACTGTTTGGTCGGTTTTTCAAATAAGGGCTCTATCCAACACTTGATAGCAATAGATACTTTAAATAATTACTTACATTTAAACAATATTTTGAAAAACTGCAAGAAGAGATGTGTGCCAGTGGACATGCAGGGGTCTTCACTGTTGGCAACCGCTAGGTCGCTGGGTTTTATAGAGAGGGTTTCTCAGAGCACAGAGCCACAGGCCAGAACCCTCTGCCAGCCTCCTGGGAAGCCCCTTAAGGAACGGCTGTAGTGACATTCAGGCACCTCATCTCGAATCAGACTTCCCCAAAGGAAAGCTTAAGACATTAAGCTGAAAAAAAAATGATCTATACCTTCTGTTGAACATCTACATAGCCAGACTCTGCACAAGGCACTTTATAAACCTCATATAATGATTTCATTTAATTCTCTCAACACCTCTATGAAGATAGGGGTAACCATCCACATTTTACAGATGAAGCTACTGAAGCTCAGGGTAACTCGCCTGGGATGACACATGGACAGCAGTTCAGTGAGCATCTGGTCAGTACAACCAAAAGACCACACCGCTTCCAATAAGCCAACACTCCCAAAAGCCTCAATAACTGGTTCAACAACAATTATACAACTTGTGTTGTCTGTGAAAGCATCTCTATAGCAAGCTACAGAAGGTATGCTATATTTAAGTAAAACTGCAAATGCACAAAGCATTCCATAGTACTGTTTTGGACACAATATGGAGAAGAAGAGAGTGCAAAGAGGACTTAAAATGAATCTATAATGTTACACAGAAATACAATGAAATATTAGCAACTTCCCATTCTGAGTCCTGGGTGACCCGGTAAGACGGAAATATTTCACAATTGTAATAAAGAACAGAGGGAAAGTGAAGACAGGGTTAAACTGAGCATGTGGTAGTGAGGCCTGGGAGCAAATCAGAACCTATGCACTGGGCATAACTGACATCCTGAGACCTGAACCCTCAGGAACTCAGAAAGCGTGCATCTCATCTTACTTTTGGCAGAAGAGCTGGCCGCAGTTCCTGCAATGGTGCCGCCTTTCCGTGAGAGAGAACCGCACCGAGCAGCCCGAGCAGCTGTCCCCTCCTTCATCCTTCACCCAGTGGTCAGCAGCAGAACGGCCCGGCTGGTCACTCACAGACCAGCTGAACACTCGGCCTCGACTGTCACCCACGAGGATCCTGCTGTGATCCCTGCAGGAGACACAGCACAGAGCCCCTCAGGGACGGCTCCAGCACAGCCGTGTGGCCGACAGTCTTTCTGTTACACTGCAGCTCCCTAGTTTTCAGGAGGTGGTGTTGGTGGGGGGGTGTGTTGGGGTGAGGGTCATGTGTAGGAAGAGGCAACTGGGCCTGAATTTATACTTCCGTCGCAGCTCCTTTTGGATCAAACCTTGCTGTATCTTAGAAGTACAGAGAAGGCAACAATGTTTTTTGTTTGTTTAATTCAGCATTCAAATCTACAAACTTCTGATTTGTCTTTTTGAGCCATATTATAAACTGAAATCTATTTTTCCCAAAGACTGTAGGCCCGGGCTCAGAGCGGATTCAGCTGGATGAGCAGCTAGAAAGGGCCCGACACTCACTTGGAGATGCCCAGGGCGGTGATCTCTGCGGGATGTGCATTGTCCTTCCGATCAAAGGCCGTGTGCATAGTCAGCTTACTCCTGAAAACCAGCTGCCGTTCCCACCGGTACCCTGCAGCGGAAGACATGACATACTTAAGTGAGGGAGGCCAACGTGTGCTAAGTGTACCCTAACATGGTGCTCTCAAAAGTTAGGGTGCTACAACGTAGTTACAGCAGCTTTTCCGGCTCAGCTGCGAGCTGCTACCTCAGTTGAAGGTAGAGCAATCTAGCTTAACACTGACCCTGGGCCAGGGGGGAGAATGCCTCATTTGCAAAGACGAGTACAGAGAAGAGGAAATCTTTCATGCAAGAAGATAACAACTTCTCCAACTGAGGACCTTGCCTCTATCTCAGTCAAGGCAAAGTTACCTGTGAATACAGTTTTATTTATCTGAATCAATAATTTGCTTTCAAAAACTTTCATGATTTGTGAATGAATGAGGTTTTTGTTTTGAGGTACTTTTCTTTTAAAAATGCCAAACATACTACACCATTGAGGGATATAATCTCTACATCCACTTTCCAGAAGACATTTCAGAGGCCTCTTTGGATGGTCCAGGTCACAGGGACAGGGCTCAGATGCAACCAGAGCCTGTTGGCCCATCCATCAAAACGCAGACCACCCACAAAGAGCCCGACACAGACCCCTGACTTCAAATTACCGGGCTTCAATCTGCTGTAATTCCGAACTTCCATGGGAGTGGGGTGAGGGTGAGGGTGGTTAAGGGGACCCTGCAAGTGGGCTCGGGTCTGGCCCTCTGAATAGTTCACAAATATGAAGCCATCTTTCTCATCCAGACTGAGCTGGTCAGACCAGCGCCTGGAATCATCGGAGCCACTGTCGGTGCACCAGGCGGCTGTGGCTCGGCAGGAGGCTGCCCGGGGCCTATGGCTGGTGCTGGGGGGTTGGCTAGGCGCATCCTTGGGATCCTGGCTGATGCTCTGCTCATCAGCTTCTGAATCGCTACTGTCCTCATCCTGGGCTTCCTGTCCTGTCATTGGGAGGATTAGAAAACACATGGACATTAGAGTTAGACCCAGCTGTGTCCCACTGGTGTTATCCTTCTATCAGTTGAGATAGTAGACATAATATTTTAACATAACAATAAAAATTGCCAGAATTTTCAAGTGGATTACATATAGGAAAAAAAGCCTGACAGAATTTCCGAGTTCACAGAACACTTTGGCCAAACATTCATTCTTTCAGTTTGGCTAAAACCTTGGTGAATTTCTCACTGTCCGCCTCACACTCTCTACCACAGTTCAGCTGGACGCTTCTGTCCACGCAGCCTGGCTCCTTGTGGCTAACTATGCACATGCCACTGGCTTGACCGAAAGCCATCTTCCCAACCTCTGAGTGTTTCCATGTTATGGATCTTTCAAGGTATGGCTTAAACACTTTGTTCTCTGAAATCTTGCCCAGTTCCTGCAGCAGGAAGTAATTCTCTCTCCAGTGGACACCTTATTACCTTTGGACAGTCTTCCTATAAGCCAGTGGTCAGCTCAACAGGAGGGATCCCAAACACAGAGCCTTCCACATAGTAGTCAATATAAATGACAACACAGATGAATTGCTGAAGAAAGCTTTCGTTTAGTAAGCTTTTTGGGTTTTTTTCCTTTCCATTTCCTCACCTCAGCTTCCTAGCAATAAAGTCTACTGGAGGGAAAATTTATGAAAAGCAAACATATATAACTAGAAAAGAGGAGAATAAGAACAAGTGTGCAAGCATCAACTCATTCCACATAAGTATTTTTTAGCAAGACAAATACTGGCCTCCCTCTGCTCCTAACATCGGTAGTCCAGTTGGCTACTTTAAGTGGATTTTTTTTACCCTAATGGCTTGGGATTATGAGCTTTCAGATCTCCTAACAAGCAGTCTTAGAAGCAGCTTTGATTTCTAGGGAACCACTGGCTTGTCTTCACTTTCACGCAGGCAACTACCTTCAACTCCCAATTTCTGCACTGTCCAAAGTCAACCCATCCATCTCGTGGGCTGCTCTCCGCTCTCTGCCAAACCCTGTCTACAACATGTCTCTCTTCCCTGAGTTTGACCCCTTCTTCCATCTCACTATTCATTCCATCTTCCACTATTCTTCACTTAAAAGTGTTGTTAAAGGAAGGGAATGTGACCACATCTCACTGGGCTTAATCCAATACCTGACACTAAACTGAATTCTGATGTTCCCAGACACTCAGATGGCCTTTTCAGTGGAGCCGCAGTTGACTATGTAGAAATTCACATGCATTAAAGTAATACTAGCATTAAACAGCCCTGTCCCTCAAATCCTTTGTTTTCTGGCAAACATAGTAAAAACTACTTTCAGCTTACAAAGAGAAGTGATTTGAGACTTTCTGATAATAAGCTTTTCCCCTTAGTAACTCCCTCATGTTGTCAAACTCACACGGAACGCCCAGTGCTCAAAAAGTTAACCACAGAAAAACAATCAAAAGGTCAAACCTGAAACCCTTTCTGGGAATACTCTTGCAAAAATTGTTCTAAATAAAAGGGGGGTGAGTTCTCTGGACATGAGCGACCCAATGCAGATCTCAGTCTGGTTTTACAGCCGATCATTCTGCACAGCAGGGGTGGGGGACATCCAGCCTGCAGGATGTAAAAGGCCCACAAAATCACGTGGTCTGGCCCTGCCCAAGCATTAGGGGTAAGTTAATTAAATGTGTGACCAAATATAGCAGGCTATGGTAATTCTGTATGGCCCGAGAATGATGTTATAAATATCCAAATGGTCCTTGGCAGAAAAAGGTTCCCTACCCCTGCTGCACAGGAGTCAGCTATCTCTCTAGTTCCCTGGGAAACGTTAAAGCGCTTCACAAATAGCAGACAACAGGCTTCTGTCTGAATGAATTGCTTCCTGAGCAGGCCCAGGGCAGGGACACTGTTTACCTCTGCTCAGTTTACAAACACCATGCCACCCTGACCTCCATACCGAGCCCGCCAAGTGACTTCCGGACGTGGGCTGAGGTGTGGGCCGTCTACTTACCCAGTACCTCAGCTTCCAGGTCCTACTTCGTAGTTGAGTACGGAAAGCCCAAGCCTGTGGCGCTCAAAGAAGCTAATAATTTACTTACACTGGGATGTGGAGCCAACTCCAAGGCCCTAACCACTGAGTGCTGCCCAGGGAACTAGAGGAAGCCAGCATGCGCCTGGCCACTTCCACAGCAGCTGGTGGCTGTGCTGCTATAGCAATGCCCAACCAGCTCAGGCTCTGGTTTACACTGTTTGATGACGTTTATACACAACGACTTCAAAAAACAGGAAAACTCTTATGTAACATTTTAGGAAATATAAGTACCTATTTGTGCTTCTGGACAGTCTTCCTGCATTTCCAGGGCTTCTGTGGGCTCCGGAGCTGGTGTTTCAGGAACTTGCAAAAATTCCATTCTCCAAAACTGAATTCAAACAATGTGCATGTTACTGGGTGAAGATGGAGCCTTGGGGTTAAACAGGGGACTAACATCACATAAACAGTGCTTCCCATACTGTGTTTGAGGATGTGCTAATGGGTGTTTCATGGTGGAGGAAAAAGGACTGTGGTCAGTAAAGTTTGAGAAACATGGTTCAACTAAGTACTCTGTTTTGTCTCCTATAAAAACATCTGAGAGCCTTGCATACACTAGTATGTACTCTGGATCTCTAAGAAGGCATTCTGTAAGAGGGGTCCCCACACGCACTCGCCACCGGAGCTTGGCACAATGTCTTATGTTCTCAGAGAGAGCTGCTACCTACGGTGCAGGGTGTGGCAGGGGAGTGGCTGACGGCAGCCTCTTTGTGGCAGACTCAGCTGACTGTGACTAACAGGGCAGTGATCAGCCGCCCTATGCTTTCACAGCATACAATTAAAGAAAAATCTCCCTAGAGAAAAAGCCCAATGTTAGAACAGACCACAAAGGAAAACACTGTGGATCCCATTTTCTGTAGAGGCCCAACAAAGACAGCTGAGAGAAGGTAGACTATCTTGGATTCAGGGCATCATGCAGGATTGCAGCCAGGGAGTGGGTGACCTCGGATTCCCTGTTAAAAAGAGACAGTCCCCGTCTTCCCTTAGAAGTCATTCGCGGGCCCAACAGCAGTACTTGCAGTTTGGACGTTTACCAATGCAAGGTGCCATGGAAACCACACTTAGCGGCCTACGTGTGTCACATTGTCAGTGGTTAGTAGCACTGACTACTTGATGGGAAGAGCTGCGTCACTTATGTGCCCATGTCGGAGAACAGTGGCTCAGGTATGCCTGAGTCTGAGCGAGAGCTTCCAGATCACGTCACAAGCTTTGCAGGTGCCCTTCCATGATGGCTGCTCCACAATGTCAGCTGCACCAGGGTGGGGTGTCCTAGTATGCTTTTCTCACACTGACTTACCCGGACCACACCGTCCGAATGTCCCGTTACTATGACGTTCTGGGTGTCCCACTCGTTCATCTCAGACACGCAGCAGCAGACGATCTGCTGGCTCCTCCCCGTGAAGGTGTTCACACTCACGATGGGGTTCCCGTTGATGCTCCACACGTGGATGTACGTGCCTGCACAGGATACAATGTCCCCCTGGAAGGCAAGGAAACGCTCAAGCATGACATACTGCATCCTAGTTCCTGAAGCAAATGAAATCCTTGGCCAGCCTCTCAAAACCCCTTTCAGTCCTGTGACTAGTGACTGGGTGATTTCTGAGGAAGCCTGGGATTCAGTGCTTGCTGACTTAAAAAAACAATACCCTAAACAGACGCCTTTTTAAGAATTCAAGGCTGAGTGGCTGCGGCCAAGGGGATCTCATGGAGACAATGGTAGGACTTCCGTGCCCAGCTCAGTGCTGAGTAAGGCATGCCAAAGCCATCTGAGAAAGTGAGCTACTCCTCTCCCTCCCGCTGTTCACAAAACCGACTCATACCTTTCTTACAGGGATGAGAATCCAGCCCCACTTAATTTTACAAAGTGAGTCCATGAAAACCACAAGGTCAAAGGGAAATCCTGCAGTCTAGATATAGCCACCTCTCTCTTCAATAAAGAAAAAGACGACATCTTGGTAACAGTGTAAGAGACTATTTAAAAACTCGTATTCACAGTAGGGTGGGGGAATGAGAAAAAAAGATAAAAACTGGTAGATATGTCCCTTGGCAAAATGAATAAACCCCAAGACTCCCAGCGCTGATAATTCAGGTTTTCGTAAGTTCTGAAGACAAAAAAGTTTTTCCCTCAAATTTTACCAAGCTGGGGTCCACCCAACGTGGTGAGAATACAGCCCATGACTGCTAAAGGCATTAAGACGCTTCCTGAAGCATCTCCTGCCTCCGTTACTAGTTACTGGGGTGGACTTCAGACGTTCCATTGTGTCCTTGTGCATTTAGCCAGTACCAGCCCTGCTTTAGAGAGGATGAAAGGAAATGTAAAAAAGCTTAAGTGACTTCTTAATATCACAGAGTGAAGATGTGAACCCAGCTCTCTGGCCCTAAAGCCTGGACACCACACCATGCTGCCTCTCATCCCTGAGAAGCCTGTCCTGAGGCTCACTACTGACTTTAGAACTACAACCATTCTCCCTCCTTCCCTTCTTCCTGCTCTTCCACCAAGATGGTAAAAACCCAAACAAAAGTAATACTCAGCAAAGCATTGCTGTGTCTGCTTCTGCATGGGCCACTGAATCACCTGTGACAACAAGAACCAGCCTCTCCCTCCTGTACTGAGCAAGGCTTTGTTGATGACCCCAGGGCACCTCTATTAGAGAGCATTCGACCAACCCTGCGGTTATGGGGTGAACATAAGAGGAACTGAAGGGCAAGCAGCAAGGCAGCTTAGGCCCAAAATGTAGACTGAAGTAAAGCAGACTTAAAATGGCTGCAAAAATATAACACAAATAGAAACCTTTTAATGAATTTTTTCCCATGAATTAAGAGGTTACAGAAACATCTCACAAGAATAAAATCAAACACTTTTCCATAATGTTTGCAGCAACTACTGCAATCCAAAGGGTGCATACTGGCTCAAATAACTACTGACTATAAGCAAAACTCTCAGGATTCAAGTCAAAAACCCCAAAGCAAGGTGCTCAGAATAGCGTGACCCAGTGTTGGCTCAGAGCAGCACTGCGGACCAGAGCAGTTCTGGTGCACTGACACGTCAGTGAAACTTAGGCACAGATGTTTGTAGGACCAGCCCTAGGTGCTCTTCCGCAAATATCTGAAACCTTCCCAATATACCAAAACACAAATTTGACTCTACCTCTGCACACACCCGACCCACTGCCAACCCTGGTTACTCTTACTGTCATCAGACACTCTAATCTCCATTCACCAGAACTGAATTTGTATCTTTTTCCTTTTTCTTTGAATGACTACAAGGTATTTGACTAAAAACATCACACTTAGTATCTTCTGGAAGAAACTAAAGAGGTAGCATCCCTCAGAAGGAAAGCTGTCTGCGTGGGTGATTCTGTGATGTGGCTAGGCTCTGTGTCACACAGGGTGACTCTGCAGGGAGGGGATCTAAGGAGAGAGGTGGGAATGGGCAGATACGGCTAAGAAGTGATGAGCCTGGGAGAGCTCTGGTTGCTTTGCAAGACTCTTGTGCATATGTGGGCATACGGATGTGATAACTTGTAGCCTTTGTAAATCTACCCCTCCTTATCAACACACCTTAGTGACAATGACTCCCCTTCCCTTTCCCCACTCAGGTAGGCCTGGTCTGCATGGGGGCTCCTAGGCCAGTGCATTTATTTATCCCAACTCATTTGTCTGTATAATATCCTTTGTTAACTTTGAGGTCTATTTTAAGAATCTATACTAATAAAAGGATAAACTGCAAATTAGACCGGATATCTTCTGGCTGTCCTTTCAGACAAAGCCATGGTGTCAGGGGCCGAGGTAGAGGTGGTTACAGGTGATCAGGCTGGCAGGGAGGCGCAGTTACAGGGCAATCAGGCCAGCAGGGGAGGGCAGTTAGGGGGTGATCAGGCCAGCAGGGGAGGGCAGTTAGGGGGCGATCAGGCAGGCAGGGGAGGGCAGTTAGGGGTGGTCAGGCTGGCAGGGGATGGCAGTTAGGGGGCTATCAGACTGGCAGGAGAGCAGTTAGGGGACGATCAGGTCGGCAGGCAGAGGCGGTTAGAGGTGATCAGGCTGGCAGGGGAGCAGTTAGGGGCACCAGGCCGGCAGGCAGAGGTGGTTAGGGGTGATCAGGCAGGCAGGCAGGTGAGCTGTTAGGAGCCAGTGGTCCAGGATTGCGACAGGAATTCTGGATTGGAGAGGGTGCAGGCCAGGCTGAGGGACACCCTCCTGGCCCCGGGCACAAATTTCATGCACCGAGACTCTAGTCTATAATAATAAAAGCATAATATGCTAATTAGACTGGATGACCTTCTGGAAGAAGCCAGGGCTGTGAGGGAAGCCCAGGTCCTGGGTGCCAGAGGGAAGCTGGTGCCAATAGCTGGAGGAAGGAAGACCTACTCTTGCATGAATTTCGTGCATTGGACCTCTAGTAGTTCTATAACAATTTTTTTTTTGTTTGAGTACCCAAATGTTATTTTTTTCACTTTACATAATAATTTGAATATATTTCATAAACATTTCAACACAATTGTAACATTCTCAAAAAATTCTACATATTCCTTATTTTTAAAAACTACCTATTATAGAATGTTTTGTTTTGAACCAAGTCTTGCTCTTTGAAGTATGCAGCACTGAATGAATTTTAAGACAGAACTGCTGAATTACAAACTTTAACATCCATTTGCTTTTACAAACAACACATAAATTAAGGAAATGAATCCTTAACAACCAAGAGAACACTCAGAGACATCTTTTATTTATGTTGGCTATATCTACTTGTTTTCTTAAACATAAACCAAGAGGACAATTTACTACTTACTGTTAATTCATTGATACAAAGAGCAGATACCGGAGCTCGGTGACCTCGGAGCTGGGTTAGGAATGACAGTTTGTTCAGATCCCAGATGATGCAGGTTCGGTCACGGGACCCGCTGATGATTATGTGATAAGCAAATGAAGCTGTGGCACAGGTGACAGTGTCGGTGTGGCCAAGCAAGGCCTATAAAGGAGAACAGAAAGCTTAGGCTGATCACAGAGACTGTGCAGCTGAGGGGGACAGCAGACCCTGGAGGCACCAGGAAATGACAGTACGTGTGCTGGGATGAGAACTGGGCAGTGTGCTGGGATGAGAACTGGGCACAGCGTCTAGAAAGCCTTCATTCTGCTCCTGCCAAATGTCCTTGCCTTATCCCACTGGTGGTGCTGGGGGGTGGAGGGAGGGGAGGGGAGGGGAGCAACCTGGAGGGCTCTGGAGGATACAGTCTCTGTTTTTATATTAATTCTTTCCTGGACTTGGGCTAGTATAGTGGAAGGCAGAGAGAACGGTACAACCCAGCTTCATTTCTTCCTATAATTTCTATGTGGAGATGTACTAATTATGTACTAATTTCAGCTCTGAATCTATTCTTTCATGCCATCAAACTCCTGTTAAGTCCATTGTAAGAAACTGCAATTGGATGGATTTTTAAAAAAATGTACAAACTGTGAGAACTGCATGGTTGTGGTACATGGTCCCAGAAGATAAAGGGAAAATGTGACTCTTATGTGCTTGTTGAGCTGTCACTAAATAGGAAGACATCTGTGCCCCAGAGGGACTCCTTCTGCAAATTAGATACAGAGCAGAAACTTTCTCTTTTGCTGGAATAGAAAGAGAAGCAGGACCCATGGAAATGGCAATGCGGGCAAATAAGTATTTTGAAGAAAATACAGTTAGGAGTTCCTAACAGTAATCTGAGTTTACTATTTCAGTAAGGAAATGGCTTAAAATTTTGGTCATACAGACATCTTCATTACATGCTTTTTAACCCCCAGGAGGCTGTTTTAAATAAGAAGCACTTTCTACTTAGGGTTACTGGCCTAATAGCTCCAAAGCCCACTTTCTAAATGGAAAAAATTGTAAGCAGGCATCTGGATCAGCAAACTACAGTCAGCTTGTCTCTGTCTGCTCATGTCAAGTCTGCATCCCTTACACGGCTTACCTTCAGACTCGGCAGCCAAGGAAGTTCTGGCCATATAGATGATTGTTGGAATATAAATACAAGGGGTTCAATTCTTTCCATAGATATTTTGTTTGAATTCAGGTTTAAAATAAGCTTTGGAGTCACGGAGAACTTTATATCCTGGCTTTACCACTGAGGGTGACTTGGCTATGTGTCTCTAAGCCGTGGTTTTTCAGGTGTAATGAGAGCTAATAACTACCTTGTAGAACTGTGAGAACTGATGTTTTACATTTTTTAATCATTCAGCACACTTCCCTAAACATAGTAGGTGCTTAATAAATGGAAGATACTGTTACACTAATTTTCAAATTTGTATCATAAAAATACTTAGATGTATACGTCACTAAAAAAACAACTGAGTGATAACTTACAAATCAAATACTAAGAGATGATTGCTTAATCACAGAAGGATTCTTGCTTAAAGTAAAAATTTAGTTTAGTCAGTACTTAAGAAGTTATAAAAAATACTTGTTAATATCATCATCAGTGGTTCTACTGAATATGTTCAGGAATTTGTTACATCTTTAGGGATATGATAAATGAGGAAAGAGAAAGACAAAGGAATCAAAGATTTAATGGTCCGACTGAACGAAAATTGCCCAGAAAGGAAAGTAATACCGAATCAGTAGCACTAATATAATCTGGTTTGTAAAATTTCAATTTACAAATAACTTTTGAGAAATATTTATGTTATTTAAGTTTATTTTAAAATATACTATCTAAAGACAGCATGCCTTAGATATTTTAAAAAGACCTTTATAAGTAATTTTGAGAAATAGTATTTCTGATTTCATTTCCTTTACTTTTTAGACCCAATTCTAGCAAAGAACATATATTTTTTTTGTTTTGTCCATTATGTTGGAAGAGCCTTAAAATTAAGGAAGTTTTAGTTTCTCTAGAGCAAGCATGTCAAATTCAAAGGCTAACACAGGCCAAATAAAGAAGATTTAAGTTATGTAGGCTGCAAAAAACCAAAAGCTTTAATTTTCATAGAAAGACGTAGGTTTATTTAAATAGAGACATGCTGAATACAAAGGGCTGAAATAAATGAGTAACTGTTAACATAATAGAACATTTAAATAGAAATTAATGCTGTCTTGAACATTAACTTACCAGACATTGAATAACTGCACAAACTAATAAGCATAACACAAATAAACCTATTTTTCTTATTCTCCGAAAGTGAAATGTTTCCTGTTGCGCACACCAAACAAGTCAGTCCAAGACTAATGATGTGGCAATCGGCTGCTAAAGTATTCGCTGCTGGTATTAGTGGAGAGAAATAATGTGCCTGCGTGTAAGGTGCATAAAGGAAATGAATGCAACACGATTATAGTCATCAGTCATTAGCGAACATTATAGCTCATTATTAATAATTATGTATAACAGGGTATTATAAAAATTACGTTTCAAAATTTTTATTAAAATGTTTCTTACATACCATTATACTGACTGAACTACAAAAATATTCATTGTGGGCCACATGCAGCCTGCGGGCCGAGAGTTTGACATGCTTGCTCTAGGGCGCAGGCAGCTGAGATGGGGTGTCTTTCACCTATACTGTTACCTGCTTGAGAGTGAGGGTCTTGGCCTTTTCTTTTGAGGTGCCCATGTCCCACACACACACAACTGTGCTTGTTCCACCTGTGATGACCAGCCTGGGGTTGGGGCAGATGGCACAGAGAATCTGGCCCCACTCAGACAAACATTCATAGACAGTCACTGCCTGTAAAATAAAGCAGATGTGAGACACAGGCCATCAAGTACCATGAGTATTGGAAACACAAGGAGAATCCCGTGTGAAGGACAAAGGCCTCTAGGCAGGTCCCCACAGGCAAATGACAGGAGATTCTGAGCTGGTTTCAATTTAGCATCCTTTAAGCTGAAGCTCTACTCTGCGCTACCCTCTACAGCCTCCTAACTATAGTTGCTGCTAGAAACCTTAATGAGGTCCTCCATTAAGTTTCTTCAGTGTGGAAAGATGACGTTCAGACTCCGTGATGTTCTGTAAGATGCAGGGGGATAACCTGGTAAAGGATATGTTTGCGGTAGCCACTTAAAATGTAAAAGGAAGCATGAATGCCACTGATACGAATGTTAATTAAATGCGTTACAGTGTGACATACAGACTTGTGAAAGGGTTAGTTAGCTACCTTAATTAGGCAGGTTTAGGGAGTCCTAGAGATAAGGAGGGTCTATGGGAGAGGAATACATAATGGACACTTGAATACATAATGGAGGTGCTTATCTTACTTGGACAATGGATAGAGAAATGCCACAGAAATGCTATCTCTGTCTTGTGCAACTAAACCAGCCATAAACCAAGGATAGACAGGAGTATCTCTGGCTTGAGCAATTAAAGTGACCGTAAGTTAGGCCAATTGTAGCCCTGACCTGAGTAGCTGGGAGGACTATAAGATAAGGCTTTCTCTGCCAGCACTTTATGGGAGAAAACCATGAGATAAATCAAAAGTGACTCCAACCAACAAGATAAGGGAGAGAGAAAATAGCAGACACCACATGGGCTTTGAGCTTTGAAAACTAATTCTACGTAGCAGAATGACCAATAAGAAAGGGTCAGGTTTAGACAAAGAGCTATAGCATATGCAAAGTGGAGACAAAGGAACATGAAGGGGGATTTTTAAATTATTTTTCTATTAGAGAGCAAGAGATGGAGAAAGTCAGAGAGAGAGAGAGCAAGAGAGAGCGAGAGAGCGCAAGCAGGCTTTTCCCATTAGCGAAGAGGGGGCCTCACCATGGGGTCCCCTTCTGTCCATCCAGGAGGGACAGAGTCTTAGGCTTAGAATCTAGATTTAGGGTTTTAGAGGTAATGTTTGCTTGGAATAAAGATTCTGCACTTTTCATCTATCACTTTTTGTCCGTGGCTTCATTCTTCGAATCCGTTGGGACAAGAACCCGGGGAAAGCAAATCACCCTGGCTCAATCAAACAACCCAAGTCACCTGCACAGACTATATCCCTCTTGCATGTAGGAGGGGACTGTCAGAGGGCAAACACAGGGCACTAAAGGATCACTACACACTGCCTCTTCCCAGAGATACTTATAGGACTCAAAATAGCAGCTGCTGACTCTTGGAGGATGGGTGAAGGTCTCTGTCAGCCATTTAAGAGAACTGAGATGGTTGGGCCAGGAAGTGACTCACCAAAGGAGGCTCTCTGGCTGTAAGAAATGCCTGGCTGGCTAGGACCTCTTGGAGGAGGTTCTAAGAGTGGGAGGGAAACTGCTAGTCCCAGGATTCAACTTGCCCCAAGAGGCTTGTTCAAGCCTGACTAGTAGTAACAAGCATGACTAGTCCAGTTGCTCCTTTTCCTGCTCACCCTTCCTCTGGGCCTTGGAGGACAAGCCTTTGGCCTGGGCTTTCTCCACCCCCATTTAGCAGGATACCCCGCCACAGGAGCAAGATGAAATGAAAGAGAAAAAAACAATGCAAACCTTGTCTGACTCATAGGTTCCCAGCCTGCAGCTGAGGTCTGCGTAGCCCCAGGCGAAAGTTTTGTTCCAGGTAGGTGGGATAAGCACCTTGTTCTGTTCTACTGCAAGAATGCCTTTGTCTGTGCACACTATTTGTCCCACAGGCTCCTTGAGTTCTACACAGAATGAATCAACACATTACAACAGAGGCAGGGAAAATGAACTTCATTATTCCATAGGGGATGGTGAGGTAATCCCAAATATTCACACAGGCCTCCTGACAACAGGGCCTGAGAGGTGGAGCATAGTCTGTCAGTCCCCAGAGCCCCGCCCTCCTGGCTTCCCCTCCAGCTTTGCTCTCCGAGAACCTGGGTGTGCTTCCAGCAGCCAGGCCTGCCTTCCCCGATTGCTAGGGCTGTGCAGAGGGATTTGGGATGCTCCCAGCATGCCACACACAGACAGAGCCAATCTAGATCTCTGGCACCTCTCAAGTTACAGCCACCCTATACTCCCTGAAGAAAGGCCATGGTGCTCCCTGAGAGGCCCAGGTTCCCTGCTCTGCCCTGAACGCTGCCGACCACACCAGTGCTCCAGAACCCTTGCTAAGCAGAGGCCGGAGCTGGTACAGGGCGAAGTCTGTCTAATGAGGCAGATGGCCTACAGCTGGTGGCCAATCCAATTAACCAGACTTTGAAGCACCAATATTTAGATTTCTTTAGATGATAACTTCAAGATTTTGCAAAAACATTTTTTTTTTAAATTCTAAGTAGAAAATAACCCACTTGCAAAAGTACTTTTAGCTATCTCATAAATGCTTTTAATTGGCATATTAAAAATTCAGTCTTCTTACCATTATTTCTAAATTGGCAGAATATGTATAAATGAAGGTGGCAGAAGTTTTTCTACATATATAATATAAAGGGTGAGTTACGGAGTTGGTACTTTAGAATTTTCAATATTTTAGCAGGAGGAAGAAACCATTTTGGTTCTTTTTGATGGAAAACCCAACAGGCCAAAACAGAAATATAGAAGGAGAAAAATCTAATGAGTATTTGGTGATTTAACACAAATATACAGCACTCATTACAAATTACACTATTGTCATAAAGCAAAATTGTTATTGCTCAACTAGGGTTCTTAAATAATCCTACAAAATCATGTATCAAAGGTTTATTCCCATCTTACCTTTGACAGGTGTCAGAGAAGGCCTCAAGTTGTCTAGATGATGGAAAAAGATCTTGTCACCTGTATAGCCTGGAGGGACAGAGATTCCAGCATTGTCTCCATTGAGCCGACTCCTCACTCGCTTTGGTGGATGAGGTTTCTTAAATAGCTGGTGCGAGATAATATGATACATTTTGCAATGAAAGCTAACATTTATTAAGCCTTATTACATGCCAGGTATTATGCCATTTCACTTAAGCATCATAACAACCAGCAGGTACTGCACTATCCAATTCTGAGGAAAGGAACTCCAAGAGGCTCAGAGGCTGCCAGGGCTCTCGCACCACCGCGGGAAACAGGGACAGGGCTATGACACCACGGTTTGTGTCACCATCGTGGTACAATGACTTCCTAACTTTTCAAAAGTCAACTAATTTACTCAAACTATAGTCAACTGACAATTATTTTCCCATGGTGTCTAAAGATTAACTAATTCTTCATAGATCGACACTCATCTGCCATGGAGGGCAAGCAGACATTCTATTCATTGGGCTATTTCTGGCTTCAGGTGGTTTTTCTCTGTGCAACATCATTTTGGTCTCTTAGGTGTTGGTAATTTGCTGAAATGTAAACATTGTTGCCTTCTTTTTACTTTGCCATGTTATAAAGGAAGAAAGAAAAAAAAATCTCTGTTCAATATTTCTACAGGGTTAAAAAGTATTAATGTACATTTTTGAAATGACTTTTTCAAACACTGCTCATCTTCAAAATAAGCACTGAGCTATTTTCGTCAGAAAACTGCTATGTGAGGAAGATACTAGGGAAAGGTGAGAGGAAAGGAGGTTTAAGATGAAAGTAACACCACCACATTATGAATATGACATTCTGGACTTCCCAAGAAAAATGCTATGTAGACAAAGATATACACTGTAGGCTCCCGAACACTTAACATGTTGTCCCTATTTTATCTACATATAGGGGTACAGTATCAAAATTCTGTTATTTTCCATAGAAGTTAATAATGACTCAAGCCTCTGAAGTTGTATAAAAAGACCCACACACTTGGAAGCATGTTCATGAATGAACATTTACTAAGAACTTTTATATGAGGATCTCAGGACAGAGCCAGGCAAGGGTATAGAAAGAGGCATAGATATGGTGACCAGGAAGTTTAGATATTTTTAGGACTGCTACACTTGATAATACTCTGTATTAGTCACTGGAATATCCTAGAAATACGTTATTACCCAGACTCTTATCTTCTAGACTGCTTATCCATTACACTCAAAAGTAGACCAAACATCCTACATGTATGTATCTTGATTATTTTTAAAAAATGTTTTTATTAATTTTTAAGGGAGAGAGAGAAAACATCAGTGGGCTACCTCGTGCATGCCCTCTATTGGGGATTGAGCCCGAAACCCAGACATGTGCCCTGACTGTGGACCCGAGTGCACGACGCTCAATCAGCTGAGCCACATTGGCCAGGGCTATCTTGATTAATTTTGTTCAGAATATTTTTTCCCAGAGGGTATGAGACATGGTTTCTGTGCTCAAAACCCTCTGCAGAAAGGTTTTAGCAAAGTCTTCAGCTGTGATTAGTGTTTATCAACAAGCATTTCACTTTACAGTAAACTTGGTTCCTTCACTGGAGGATCAGATTGCACCAGGAACAGTGTAGTTACAGGCTGTCCTGCTGTCTGTTCCCCTCAGCTTTTCCATGTACAAAGACAAGCCACTGTTCTGTGTTCCCAGCTGTCAGTCCTGGGAACCACTAGGTTGGTTAACCTGCAAAAAGGGAGTCCAGGAGATAGCTGAAGCAGGAACAGAGAAGGACAGTTGAGGTCAAACTGTGGGCACTTGGGAAAGTGGATGGTCTGACTGGTGCAGGGAAGCCTTCTCCACAGTGCTGGTTACACCTGGTGCACCTGCCCTCCAGGTGTGTCCTGGACAATGGGGACGAAAGAAGGGAGGGAGTTTCTTAAGGAGCTTTGCTCCTTACTGAAAGCGATTAGAGCAGTTGGTGTAGGGTGGGTCTCAGGCACTCCCATGACAGGTAGTCTCACAGCGCTTATCACACCTCTTTAATTCAAACTACCTGTTCCTGAACTACTTACTGCAAGAGCTCCCTAGGTGGCCCCCTGTTCCTAATTTGGCTCTCCTACAATGCTTATGTGTGTGTTGTGCATGTATGTGCATGACTGTGGCCAGAATGATCTTACTAAGGTCTAGATATGACCATGCTATTTCTCTGCTTGGACTCAGCACTGGCCTCAGGACGGAACCCCATCTCTGTGTATACTGTGCCCCAGATCCCACCTACTTTCCTGACCAGGCTCTCCTCACCTCTTGCCAGGCCTTGTGCAGGTACAGGAAAGCACACCCTGCACTAGCCTGCAAAGAAAACTCTATGAACAACAACATTTCTATTTACTTGTACGTAAAAGGGAGGAGAAAGCAATACTCTTGGAAGCTATTGGGTGATATTTATGGTCCTTTATTGAAAACTTATTCTAACTTTAATTATTATA